>BRDA01006460.1:8757-43419 GCA_036984385.1 Crenuchus spilurus
CACAATGAAATATATCAGTTCTAAGTAATAACATTATCTTTTCTGTAAATTAAATGCATCGTTTGTCTGAAGTAAACTAATCTGATTGAACATGAACGAGAACACACTGCTACTGCATCTCAATATTAAAACACGTTTATAGTTTAATTTATAACATACAGTGGAGTGAATCATGAAATGAAAAAACAACCAGTGCACTCGTAACTCTTGGGTGGGACCTGGTACAGTGGTATGTCAAATCGTTTGGCTTCACGTAATCACAGTACTGTGCCTCAAAGCGTATTTTAGCTGTATTTTCTGATATAAGGCAAAGGGACATGGGGAAGGCAAAGGAACATCATGACCAGCTTGCATCAGTTGATTTCTGATCAGAACATGGCGAGCTGCGAGCCGCAAGCCCCCCGCTCAGCGCGCAGTTAGACTTCGGGCTCTTGCGCCTAATCCAGGGTAAAGCACTCTTATCAACTTCATAAAAGATTCTAGTATATTCAGCCCCTCGTGTGTATTGTGCCTGTGCGTGTGCGCGTATCCATGGTAACGTGCAGGTGCTGTGCAGCCAGATTGTTTCTCATATGTTGTTGTGTGGACAGAGATAACAAAACAGCTCGATATGTTACCACTTACTTACCAGTAACTTGTATGCTGCTTGTCCTGACAGACATAGAGCAGTATACATTAAACACAAAAAAATTATATATTATGAATTAAGAGCTTTCTTACTGTGTGAATGTAATAATAGTTAGTACATTAAGCCTAATTTGTTACAAAATAAAGAACGCTGATATTCAAAACTTTTTTTTAATTTTCTTAACCAATGCATAAAAATGCAATAATGTCTGTAAAAATGCATGTCTAAATTAAATTTTAGTAAAAAGTAAATTTTGTTCCTTCTGTTTCAGTTTAAATGACTATTTTATTTTATTGACCTTTATTAAATTATTTCACAGTACTGTTCCCTGAATGTTTTGGATTCAGGCATATGTAAAAGATTGACAAATGTTTTTTTTATTTTATGTATTTTCCTAAAGGTTGTAAAATGTGCAGTTGTGTTTGTTCTAAACAGGTCTTCAATATATATTAAAATATTTGTGATTTTTGTTACATTATTTATTTATTTTTATGTTCATATCAAGCACTGTTTTACTTTTGACAATAAAAGTATTTGAAACAAGTTATATGTTAAATCTTCATTTCAATTTATATGTATATAAATGAATACAAATTGTAAAAAAATATCTGCCGATATATCGTTATCGGTATTTTCTTCCTCTTTATTATTGATATCGTATCAGCCACCCCAAAATCCATATCGGTCGGGCTCTAGTTAGAATGTATGTATATATACACACAACAGAAAGACTGAGGGAACTTGTGGTACATGTTGTGTTTTACCAAAATACCATCTCAACCATTTGGTAGAGGTGTACAGTAACAGTCAAAAGTTTGGACATTCAGTGGTTTTTCCATTATTTAAAAATGGTCTGCATTGTACATTAATACTAAAGTCTAAACTATGAAGAAATACATATGTAATTATTTAGTAAACAAACAAGTGTTAAACAAACCAGAATATGTTTTATATTTTACATTCATCAAAGTAGGCACCTCTTGTTTAGATGCCAGCTTTCTTGGCATTTTCTCAGCTTTATGAGACAGTCACCTGGAATGGCTTCAGTTAACAGCTGTGTTTTGTCAAGAGTTAATGACTTGCAGTTCTTGCCCCCTTAACGTGTTTGAGACATCAGTTGTGTGAGAGAGAACTTTTGGTATGTGTTATGATTTGACCATAAAATGCCATCTCAACCATTTGGTAGAGGCGTATATATAAACTAGAAAAGTGCATTTCCTGAAGGATACACGGGATATTGCACATTGCTAAAATGGCCCACAAGCTAAGGTATCCCATTTGGTTTGTAAGGTGATGCTGTGGTATCTGTGGTGGTTGCTATGGCCCCAAGGCGGTTGCTATGGGCCCCAAGGCGGTTGCTATGGGCCCCAAGGCCGTTGCTATGGCACCCAAGGCCGTTGCTATGGGCCACAAGGCCATTGCTATGGCACCGAAGGCCGTTGCTATGGCACCGAAGGCCGTTGCTATGGCACCCAAGGCGGTTGCTATGGGCCACAAGGCGGTTGCTATGGCACCCATGGCCGTTGCTATAGCACCCAAGGCCGTTGCTATGGCACCCAAGGCCGTTGCTATGGCACCCAAGGCCGTTGCTATGGGCCACAAGGCCGTTGCTATGGGCCACATGGCCGTTGCTATGGGCCACATGGCCGTTGCTATGGGCCACATGGCCGTTGCTATGGGCCACAAGGCCGTTGCTATGGCACCCAAGGCCGTTGCTATGGGCCACAAGGCCGTTGCTATGGGCCACAAGGCCGTTGCTATGGGCCACAAGGCCGTTGCTATGGTACCCAAGGTCGTTGCTATGGCTCCCAAGGCCGTTGCTATGGCTCCCAAGGCCGTTGTTATGGTACCCAAGGCCGTTGCTATGGCACCCAAGGCCGTTGCTATGGCACCCAAGGCCGTTGCTACGGGCTCCAAGGCCGTTGCTATGGCACCCAATGCGGTTGTTATGGCACCCAAGGTAGTTGCTATGGAACCCAAGGCCGTTGCTATGGCACCCACGGCCGTTGCTATGGCACCCACGGCCGTTGCTATGGTACCTAAGGCGGTTGCCATGTCTCTATGTGAAAATGAATGGGAAGAACGAGGGATGAAAAGATGGCAAAAAGAGAAGTGTGGGTCAGTATGGCTCTGGACTAGAGCTCTGTTACCTGCCATGATGTACAGTAGTATATCAATTTTGGTTGTTGTCGCGCAAATGGAAACCTGGAATTTGGTATGGCCAAAATTGAATGGAGGTCAATGGGACGAAAAAGGGATGGCAATAAAACGACAAATAAACGAGTGCGGGTCAAAACAACAGTGAATTTGTGCTCAGGGGCCTGCCCTGATATAGTGTATCCGAAACGGTGCAAGTCGGTCAAGCAGAAGTACAGTAGATGAGCATGTATTTTTGCTCCCCATTCATTAAGGAAGTTTTTAGGAAAACCGCAAATCCGATCAAAATTCTGTATATGAGCCCGGATCACACAATCGGACCGAACAATCTGGAGTTGGAACGGTGTCGATATCTCAAAAACTGCGGGACAAGAAGCGCGTCAAAAATCCAGCGGAAAAAGAAGAAGAAGAAGAAGAAGAATATATGAAAAATCGAATAACAGTATATTGCGCATTGCAAAGCAATGCGCAATATAAAAATAGACTGATTGCATATATTATTATTAACAGCAAAAAATATCAAATCCATCCTTCTGTCTTGGTGAGGATGTTAAAGGGATAAAGCTGCCACCACTGAACTGAATGTTTTTGGATTTCATAAGACAGTTGTTACCTTTAAATGGCACTTGCTCTTCTTCACTTGATGGCATCACACAAACATTCACGTCTGTGTCTTGTGTGTCGCATGTCTACAAAAGAGGCAGAGTTCTACATTTTAACATCCTGATAACTGAACATTTTAATTATCAGACCAGTGCAGACAAACCATCTGCGAGTAAAATAAACCATCAGATGTTATAAATGTGCTTCTGAAATGCCACAAAAGTATGTAAATGAAACATGTTTTGAGAAAATTAACTAAAACATGGACATTTTATGAGGAAAGGCTAAAGAAATATAAAATAGATGCAGTATTTACATCCAAAGAACATTTAAATAGTGCATCAATCTTACAGAGAATTCATTTCCGAGTTCACAGCCTCACCCACATATTCATGTTAAATGACTCTGTTCTAGAAATCAAACCACATCATCCTTCCTGTTTGGGTTGACATACCTGGCAGGAGTTGATTTCATTGTCTATAGTGACAGAAAATCCTTCCTGCAGGTCTGTGTCGTTCTGTCCAGTCTCCTCCTCACATATCAAGTCAATAACATCCCGACTCAAGTGAGGCCTATTTGAAGACATTGGGTTAACTGTCCAGTCCAAGCCAGCTTCATCACTACAGTTAAAATCTTCCACATCCGGGTGTTCAGCAGGACTTTGAGGCATGTCCCACTGCACTGTTGCACAAGTGAAATGCATGCTGGGTACCGTAATTGGGTACACTGTCAGGGAGACCCCGTGGTCTAACAGTTCAGGCCCCTCAGTGGGCAGTGGTTCCTCAGTTGCGCCGATGCAGTTTTCTTCTTGGCATGTTTTGTTCTCTTGCTCTATTCTCTCTATGTACAGCTTGGCTTCCAGATAAGGCTGAGGTTTACCTGCCTCAAAGCCATCGGGTTCCTGATAGGGTGGCTGCACAGGAAAAACCAGATTCCTATCCATGGTTAAGAATCTCAGATCCTCAGGCAATGAAGGAGATGAATGAAGAGGCGTAAAGCTTAGCAGTGACTCTCTGTAAGTGGGACATCCATCTCCACACCAACTTTCAGATGCAGTTACTGTTAACTCCCACACCCGAAAGACTTTTGGTGTGTATTTGCTGACAGACTGGCTCTAGAACATCAAGATTAATGAATGATCAAATGAATAGTTAATTATTCATAATTATTACAAAGCATCATATCATGACCATTACTGTTAATGTCATAAGCAGCTTTTATTTATGCAATACATTTATCCAAAACATTTGTCCATTCTTATATACATTTTGATTATGATTACATAACCACAACTATTCTTACCTTAAACTATTAAAATCAAACATTAAATCAAATTTAGTCTCCAGGTCAATTGAGACAAGGCAATTCCAAATAAACAACATCGTTAATGTTTCCAATGGAATCAACATGTTATTCAAATGACATTACAGGTAGCTGGGGTGACACATGAACATAATTATGTCATATTTTATTATTTGGGACACAAAGGCAGCTACAGGAGAAGATTTTGGGTAAAAATGGCATCAGTTATGTCACAGAAAACATCCTCTTAGTCCTGGAGGTGTTAATATGGACATGACATGACTACAAGATGACAGTTTCAGATGTTTACTATTTGAGGGTCATTTTAGGGCAAATATAGTTCTTCAGTATCGTTTAATTAAATGTGTAAGTCAGGGCAGGCACACAGACACACCAACAAGCCCAAAATAAACCAATTAGATTGAAATGTCCACTTTTGTCATGGACACAACGTGTAGTGTGACAAGCAGCAGACAAAACCCAAAATGTCCATTTATACATTTATAAAGACGTTTACAGTGTTTTAGAAATGTTAGAATGTTTTATAAATGTTCTAATGTTTAATGAATATTATAATGTGGTTTATAAATGTTTTCATGTTTTATAAATGTTTAATAAATGTTCTAATGTTTAATAGATGTTATAATGTGTTTTATAAATGTTATGTTTAACGAATGTTGTTTTATAAATGTTATGTTTAATGAATGTTATAATGTGTTTTATAAATGTTGTAATGTTTAATGAATGTTATGTTTTATAAATGTTATAATGTTTAATAAATGTTGTGTTTTATAAATGTTATGTTTAATGAATGTTATGTTTAATGAATGTTATAATGTTTAATAAATGTTATGTGTTTTATAAATGTTATGTTTAATGAATGTTATGTTTTATAAATGTTATAATGTTTAATAAATGTTATGTGTTTTATAAATGTTATGTTTAATGAATGTTATAATGTGTTTTATAAATGTAATGTTTAATGAATGTTATGTTTTATAAATGTTATGTTTAAAAAATGTTATGTGTTTTATAAATGTTGTAATGTTTAATGAATGTTATGTTTAATAAATGTTATAATGTTTAATAAATGTTATAATGTTTAATAAATGTTATGTGTTTTATAAATGTTATATTTTGTGTCTATTCTGTACATGTTTAGACTGCTGTTAACATGCTGTTAGCTTGTTTTGTAGCACTACTATAAAGGATATTAGAGATGCCTTATTTGGACAAACATTGCAGTAAAAGTCATTTTATTGGTAAAAAAGATAGTTAAAAGAATGAAGACATTTATTGTAATGATGTTACTATTGTAGGGGTGTTTTTTATTTTTTGATGAGTCCCTGAGTCTTTCTTAAAGAGAAATGGGCTCTGATTTAAAACATCTATTCATTTTACAACCTGTTTGGCCAAAATTAGTGATTTGTGGTAGCTTGGGGTATGATCACAGACTGATGTGGTAATTGTATTAGGACCACTCATGTCTGACCAACATTTTATGGTGGATTACAGAACTTAAGGTAAAGTTGGATTTTAACTGAAGGTCTAAGAGAGATGTAAAAGTCCTTGACATTCTGGAGTTTGTTCTGTACATTGTTCATTTCTCACATGAAGTGAGACACCAGACTGCAATAACTGCTGGGTCCTGTATTTATTTTCCTCCACACATTTTGTGTAAATGCAATTTAAAAGTGCCTGAATTCTTTTTTTAAGTTTATACTATAACATACAGTAGCAGTCAAAAGTTCTCATTCAATGTTTTTATTTTGTTCCTACACTGGAAATGAATACTAAGTAAACTTAAAAGTGTTAAACAAACCAAAATATGTTTTAGATTTTAGATTCTTCAAAGTAGACACACAACTGATGTCTCAAACACATTAAGGGGGCAAAAAACACAAGTCCTTAACTCTTGACAAGACACAGCTGTAATTTTTTTGTTAAATATAAAAGAATGTTAATAAAGGAAATGAAATCACACTAGACATTAATTTTAACACACATGAAAGAAAGTTTACAATATACAACAATTTATAAATTAATTTTAAAAAGTATTTTTTTGCTCACTTTGGATTTGTGTCAATTAATCATAAAAACACACTAAAGCCCAGCACAGGCCAGATGTGATCGCTGGATAATAAACAGAAATAGAGACTCTGCTCATTTTCAGTAAAACAGATCAGAGTCGTTGCTGGGGAAGCGTTTTTAAATGTGAAGTCAACATGGCTGACAGACACAGTCGGTCGTCTAACTCATGTTCTCAATATGTTCACGTTTAATGATGTCCAGCAGACACCACACAGCCCCTGACTGCCCAGCACAGACTGCGACTACTTGGACTTTAAATAAAGTTGAAGAGAAAACACCTGAACTCACCTTCACACGTCTACCTTCAACTTAATGACCATAACTTCACTCCTCACATCAGCTGCAGGCTCAGAGCTGCACAGCGGATGTGCTTTGCAATAAGTTTCATGCAGCCGTCACTGAGGCACAGTTACACTTCCTGGCCGCAAAAATAAGAGTGAGAGAGAGAGAGAGAGAGAGAGAGAGAGAGAGAGAGAGAGAAAGGGGAACAGATAGAGGGAGATTGACAAAGACAGAAAAAGAACAGAGAAAGAAAAAGAGAAAGAGATTGAAAGTGAGAAAGAGGGAGAGAGAGAGAATGAGAGAGAGAGAGAGAGAGAGAATGAGAGAGAGAGAGAGAGAGAGAGAGAGGTAAGGGGAGATTCAGAGAGATTGTGTTGGATTGATGCTGCTCGCCTGACAAGTTTCCATAACTGGCGAGGTTGGCACTGGTAGGAACTGTCTTCTTCTTAGGAACAGAACATAATCTATGATATGCTGACACTTATATTGCCACTGACTCTGTTACAGTTTGCACTACTCACATCATTTAACCCACATCCGGGTCCATTCTCCCCTTCATTTCCTGCTGGTGCTCACCTCATCTCTTCCTGTAGAGTGAAGCCAGAACGAAACACCCAACACAGTCAACAGCCGTCAACAGAGGTCAGACAGCGCAGGCCTGTCTCTGCTGTGTGGATAAAGAGGGCTCGTCATTGGCCAGCTATCAGTGTCACATGTGTGGTGTAACAACAAGGCTCAAGCTTAATCTTAGATGTCTTTGATGTCTTACCCAGGTGGCCTTGTAAGAATGACAAATGTCTTTTTCCTCGTTTATTTATATCTCCTGTTGTTCTTGATCTCAGTATCAATTCTAAGGAACTGAGACTCAGTGTGCAATAACTGTCATTGCGCAAAACATGTGCTACTGGCTGACTGAGGTAGTTTAAGTTGTCTTTATGCTGAGCCATCATGAACAGATTAGCAACAGAATGACAGACATGCATAAACACAGCATACAGGCCTACGTTCATAAGGGCTGAATCCCACGTGGCTCCTTACTGACATTCAGGACATATCTGGGTGAAGAAGCATCAACTACTCCTAGAATTACAACATCATGCA
The DNA here is from genome assembly GCA_036984385.1 of Crenuchus spilurus. Lineage (NCBI taxonomy): Eukaryota > Metazoa > Chordata > Actinopteri > Characiformes > Crenuchidae > Crenuchus > Crenuchus spilurus. The sequence continues at coordinate 16,922 of BRDA01006460.1, forward strand.
GTTTATATTCAGTACATGTAAAATGACAATTAAATATTCTAATAATTTGAGATTCTGGGTACGAGTCCTCATCTGGGTGGAGTTTCATGGAGGTCAGGTGAATTGGGTACTCAAAATTGGGCTGGTATGAGAGTGTGCGTGCCCAGCAATGAACAGGCACTTTGTCCTGGCTAGAGTTAAATGAGTGTAATGCCCTGCCCAGTGCCCAATGCCCAATGAAGAAGTAGGGGCACTCACTGATTGGAGAAGAAGATGGATGAATTCCTGTTTTCCTGAGTTAGAAGTCAAAACTGATCAACAGTACCACAATAAAAAGTCTTGAAATGTCACTTTAAAGTTTCCATTCATGACAGTGTTGACTCACAGCAGTGTACTTCATTTTAAACTTAACATAAGCATCAGGAGCATTATTATACTGCAGCAGGTCAGGCTGGGAGAAACACATGGAAGGTGAATAAGATTTCCACTTACCTCTGTCAACAACATCCAGGATTTTAGATTTCCCAACATGTTACTCAACAATCCAACACAGTACAGCAACTGATCCACGTTCAGAAACACATTGCTTAACTTTAAAAGCTTGACTTTGATCCTTGGATGTCCCAGCTATTCACTGCTGTGAGCTAATCTAACATCTCAGACTAAAAGTATAGCCTGAGGTGGCTTTCAGAAGTCACAGGTAACATTCACGCAATGTGCTTTTAATCTAAAAACAGTCTTATCTGATGAGAAGACCTTCCACACAAGCATTCATCACCTCCTCGAAGTGGAAGTGAAGGAGTAAAAGGGGAAATACAGACAGACCACGAGAGAAAGAAGACACCTGGGTGGTGTAACCTTTACAAAAGGCGGAAAGATACCTGAGATAGTAAAGCTCGAGCCACCGCCCACTCACACTTCACTGTATAACCGCTAGAGGGAGACATAACGTGGGTGGAGCTTTGGAGCTCCTGGATAAGTGAGGCTGCACGTGTTCACTGATCACTGCTTAGAATGCTCTACATGGGGGGTAACAGTGAGGGAGATAAAGACCAATTCAGACACTTACTTACACCAGAAATAATTTTGACATATAAACAATACATGATATACTATTATGTTATATGAATATTATAATTTTGTAAATGAAACATCAACAACTGAGGCTACTGCGGCCAAACTATATGCACAACACATTTTAAGTGTATTTTCCATGTTCTGCAGGAAGTCTTAGCTCATTAATGCCTAGCTGAAAAAATAGGGACTAGATATGGGTCTGGTGTTGGTCACTAGGTTTGTAAACCAATCATAACATCTCTTCCAATCTGTTCCCTTATTTTGTAGACAGTCATCAAAAAGTTAGAATTCATAATTTAATTTACACTATCATGTTTTATATTCATTACAGGTAAAGTGACATATTTAGTTTGTATTGTGATCAGTATGGCTTATAGCTGGCCAATCAATCTCAGTAACATGGTTAAGAAACCATTTGTTAGTAGTTTAGGCACTGTGGGCAGGTGCTGCTAGAAAATTAAATTAGTATCTCCATAAAGATTGTCAGCAGATGGAAGCATAACATGCTCTGCAATGTCCTGGTACATCATTATGTTGCCTTTGGACTTGATCAGTGGACTAACAGCAGATAACATGGCACCCCAAACCTTCATAGACTCAGAAAACTGCACACTGGACTTCAGACACATTGAATTCCTCCAGATGACAAGACCATGATTTCTAAATGAAAAGAGGACTTTGGACCACTGAGTAACAGTCCAGTTCTTTTCTTCTTAATTTGTGAAGTTGTTTCTGGTTCAGGAGTGTTAATATTAGAAATGCAGCAGTTGTAACTCAATATATACGCAATATCTATAACTGAGTCATTCTATGGTTTGAATAATATTTTTAAAGCCATAGCGACCAACAATAAAACAAAAAAAGCCTCAACATTTACATGTAATAAACATATCAGTTCATCATCAGCAGGGGGAAGAGCCTTTTCTTATATAGCCCTTCAACCTTCAACTGAAGTCTTGCCACTGTCACCTTTCGCTTGCTCGTTATGGCTTTTTTGTATTGTTATTACGAACCTTGCAAAACTGCTTTGTGACATCATATTTTAAAATAAATTTGACTTGACTTGTCCTTTTTAATTAAATTTTGACCAAAAAATACAATTTTCTACTGCATTCTATTTATATTTTTTCTCAAGTATGACAATAGATTCCTCAGACGGAGTGCAGTGACCACTCCGGTCCTGAAGGGGGCGGACGTAGAAAATTACTGTGTGTATATCCGGTCACCGTAGATCTAGTTGGGTTTTCGAACGGCTCAGTTCACTCGATTCACAACTTAAAGTTCAAATAAGTTGAGTTCTCAGGCAGATTTGGCATTAAATGATTTGAAAAGTGTAAGATTAGGTATTTTCAGGGAGAACTGTGTCGTCTAAAGCGCTTTGTTTTGCAGACAGTAACGTTTACAGTTAGCCAGGCTAGTGAGACCCGCCGACTCTTTAAACATAAACAATAACAGCAGAGCTGTTACTCAGTCAGTCATTTTACACAAAGCCAAGAACATGGCCAACTCCAAAACTCTCAAAGCTTTCCTGGAGTCATCTTTGAACGAAATATTCAAAGCGACCGTGGGGAACATCCTGGACTCTGTTGATCAGACTCTGTCTGAGTATCAGGGACAAATTCAGCGAATTAGCAGCGAGAACGAAGACCTGAAGAAACGTCTGCAGGCACAGGAGACCGTCCAGAGCTTTATAAAGACAGGTATGTCATCATGAGCTTACAATGTCACCTTCATGTCTCGTATAGTATCAAGTACTACTCACTGAAGGGGATGTTCATGTCGCGCGTTTGCTGCACACTTTTTTTTTTTTTACATACATAGAAAAACGAATGATGTGGCCATTAATTTTTTTCGATGTAACGTTGTGGATATGAAAAGATAATCAAATAAAATATTTTATAAATTAAATTTTATTCTGTTAATTCATTATATTTATTTATTAAACGTTTTTAAGTCTACATTTCCACTGTCAGGATTTTTCTACTCTGCTTCCTGTACCTCAAAATTAAGAGATTGCATAACCCATACACACAAATGAATCAGAGGAAGAAACAGCCAATAAGTTTTATTATTTAAATCACAATCAATGAGCCCTTTGTTTTGGAGATTTTTAATGACGAAAGTCAAACAAAATAAATGTTCTTTGCATATGAAAATATCCTGTTGATTGAGGAGGATACTGACACAACTCTCAACATGAAACCTTTAGATAAAATACTGCACACACAAGTAAATAAAAACAAATGTGATATTTTACAGGTATACTGAGGACATTATTAATGTTTTACTAGAAACATGAAAACCCCATCATGCACAAGTCCCTCTGTCAAAGGAAAGCCTGGTTTTGAGTTGACCCAAGATCATTTCATATTTCAGTACCACATGGCAAATTTCACAATGGGCAGTTGAACACAATATCAAATCAAAGTTGACATTCCACATGAATTCTGAGGGCTTTATTCATCATTGACCAGACAAATAAGACATTAGCAACACAGAACAGACCCAGTACTGTAAGGACAACCAACAATTAGCCTGGCCCAAGATCATTTTATACCTCAAAACTAACCCCGAACATGGCACATTGAGTAATTGTGCACAATGGCAAATTAATGAGTGAATGATTTCCAAATCAATTCTGGTGGCTTTATTCATCTTGGGCCAGGCAAATAAGACATTAGCAACAAAGAACAGACCCAGTACTGTAAGGACAACCAACAATTAGCCTGGCCCAAGATCATTTTATACCTCAAAACTAGATTGCAACATGGCAGATTGAGCAATTGTGCACAATGGCAAATGAATGAATTAATGATTTCCAAATAAATTCTGGGGGCTTTATTCATCTTGGACCAGGCAAATAAGACATTAACAACACAGAACAGACCCAGTACTGTAAGGACAACCAACACTTGGATCATTTTATACCTCAAAACTAACTTGGAACATGGCACATTGAGCAATTGTGCACAATGGCAAATTGATGAAATAATGATTTTCCAAATCAATTATGGGAGCTTTATTCATCTTGGTCCAGGCAAATAAGACTTATTTAATAAGACAGGCTAATTGTTGGTTGTCCTTACAGTACTGGGTCAGTACTGGGCGGCACGGTAGCTTAGTGGTTAGCACGTTCGCCTCTCAGCGCTGAGGCCTTGTGTTCGAGTCTGCGTCTGAGTGGAGTTTCCATGTTCTCCCTGTGTCTGTGTGGGATTCCTCCAGGGACTCCGGTTTCCTCCCACAGTCCAAAAACATGGAGATTAGGTGGACTGGATATTCTAAAATTACCCTGGTGTGTATGAATGTATGTATGTATGCCCAGATATGGTTGGCACTCTGTCCTGGGTGATCCCCCTAGTGCTCGATGCAGTCCTCCTGGTGGACGGTCGCTTCCGGCTGAGAGTACGCTGTGCGTGACTGGCTGCCGCTTCTCACCGGAGTGTGTGTATATGAAGTGTGTTGATTGTAAAGTGTCCTTGGGTGTCTAGAAAGGCGCTATATAAGTATAATATGTATGTATGTATGTATGTATGTTCTTTGTTGTTAATGTCTTATTTGTCTGGCCCAAGATGAATAAAGCTCCCATAATTGATTTGGAAAATCATTATTTCATCAATTTGCCATTGTGCACAATTACTCAATGTGCCATGTTCCAAGTTAGTTTTGAGGTATAAAATGATCTTGGGCCAGGCTAATTGTTGGTTGTCCTTACAGTACTGGGTCTTTTCTGTGTTGCTAATGTCTTATTTGCCTGGTCCAAGATGAATAAAGCTCCCATAATTGATTTGGAAAATCATTTAATCAATTTGCCTTTGTGCACAATTGCTCAATCTGCCATGTTGCAATCTAGTTTTGAGGTATAAAATGATCTTGGGCCAGGGTAATTGTTGGTTGTCCTTACAGTACTGCATCTGTTCTGTGTTGCTAATGTCTTCTTTGCCTGGCCCAAGATGAATAAAGCCACCAGAATTGATTTGATATTTCATAATATCATTAATTTGCCATTGTGCACAATTGCTCAATGTGCCATGTTGCAATCTAGTTTTGAGGTATAAAATGATCTTGGGCCAGGCTAATCGTTGGTTTTACTTATAGTATTTGATCTGTTCTGTTTTGCTAATGTCTTTTTTTGTCTGGCCCATCATGAATAAAGCCCTCAGAATTCATGTGGAATTTCAAATTTGATTTGATATTGTGTTCAACTGCCCATTGTGAAATTTGCCATGTGGTATTGAGATATGAAATGATCTTGGGTCAACTCAAACCCAGGCTTTCCTTTGACAGAGGGACTTGTGCATGATGGGGTTTTCATGTTTCTAGTAAAACATTAATAATGTCCTCAGTATACCTGTAAAATATCACATTTGTTTTTATTTACTTGTGTGTGCAGTATTTTATCTAAAGGTTTCATGTTGAGAGTTGTCAGTATCCTCCTCAATCAACAGGATATTTTCATATGCAAAGAACATTTATTTTGTTTGACTTTCGTCATTAAAAATCTCCAAAACAAAGGGCTCATTGATTGTGATTTAAATAATAAAATAAACTTATTGGCTGTTTCTTCCTCTGATTCATTTGTGTGTATGGGTTGTGCAATCTCTTAATTTTGAGGTACAGGAACCAGAGTAAAAAATCTTGACAGTGGAAATGTAGACTTAAAAACGTTTAATAAATAAATATAATGAATTAACAGAATAAAATTTCATTTATAAAATATTTTATTTGATTATCTTTTTCATATCCACAACGTTACATCGAAAAAAAAAACTAATGGCCACATCATAAGTTTTTCTATGTATGTAAAAAAAAAAAAAAAAAAAAAAAAGTGCGCAGCAAACGCATGACATGAACATCTCCTTAAATTTACCGTCAGTCTGCCGTGAATAAGGAACCAACTTCAGTCGGCGAATAAGTAACTGTGAATAAGGAACCAACTTCAGCCTCGTGTTAGAATACCAATGTAGTAGCTAATCATACACTACGAGGCTGATGCATCAGCTAACAGATGTCTGAGCCAGCGGACATTGCATGGTAGTAGTGATGGGTAGAGAGTGCCATGTACCCACCCAGAAACAGTACGGTTATATAATTCTCTCAGGCTGTCGATGGCAAACAGGATTCAAACTCGCCATCCTCTGATCATAGTGTCAGCGCTTTAGTCCACTGAGCCTTTTTAATTTTAAGTTTATTTAGAGTAAATTACTATACAAACTGTATCAACATTAAAACAAAAGGCTTGAAATGTGCTTTTTTACATGTAATCAGTAAAAAAATACTTAAAATTATGAACACTTTTTCATAATATTCAAATTTTAGGGATGCCAGACATAACCAGTATTCTTTCAGATCTTTGAGCTGTAACACTGGTCACTTAGCTCTTAGGTCTTTCTTCTCTAATTTGAATGTTTTGATGTAAATTAATAGCTTAACAAAAACATTAACAGCACGTTAACCTTCATATTTGAACTTTATTTTTATCAACCAATGCATGTTTCTGAATTTTGATAATTTAATTAAAATCAGTTTTCTCTTTATTAGCTTATATGTTCAGTGCAGAACTAAAGAAGTAAACTTTGGGCCTCAAACATTCCTTGTTTGTGTTATATCTCTATATATACGTTTCATACAGGGAAGGATATATGCTTTTTACATTTACGCTCTCTCACTACTTTTGGCCATGACGTGTTTAGTGTGCACATTGACCTGTAATTCTGTAAAGTTCCTGTGATGTTGTCTATTTGTAAACATTACATTCCCATAATGTTTTTCCACAGATAGGACAAATAGCTCAAGTGTTTGTTCTGTGCATTTCTGATGGAAATGTATGTTTTCTTTTGCTTTACAGAGGATGAGGACATTACTATTGCTGATTTTGACTCATTAGGGCAAGCTACCCTCTGTAATCATACGTCCACACATGAAAGTCAAAGCAGACACCCAGGCTTTAGGAGGCAGACTGAAGACCAGACAAGGATAACCAGAAAGTCAAAGCCCACATTGCTGAAGTCATGCCTTCAGTCAGCAGAATGTGGACCATCTCAATTAAATATGTCTAGTACTACATTAGCATATGTTAAGCCTGACCCGGACTATGAACATGACTCTGCCATCAACCTCTCGAAGCGTCAGTCGCCTGTACATTTCAAAATTAAGTGTATTAAAGTAGAATGTCCTGACGAGAACTTCATGGACTCTGAATGTTACAATCAGCTCGACTCGCCCTCAGACCACTCCACAGAAAGTGATAGTGAGGTTAACATAACCATCGTGTCTGATAAGCACCTCAGCAGTTCTGTAAGTGAAGATGAAGAGAGCTGTGTGGGTCTTAATGAAACGGAGAACTCTGCATACAGCATATCTATAACAGATGTTAAGGGTCCAGTTGATCATCCTGCCTTGGAGGACTGTTCTGATGCTAAAGCGGCTGCAGAATCAATGGATATACTTACTGATGGACTCCAGTCAAGTGATTCCACAAATGCAGAAGATCTGAAACAAAGCAAAAACTTCCACTGCAGTATATGTGCCAAAAGCTTCAGTCGAATGGCCTCACTTAACATTCACATGAGGACTCACAGCACAGAAAGGGCACATAACTGCAACACCTGCGGTAAGGGTTTTAGTCGGGCAGACCTACTGAGAAACCACAAGCGCACCCACACAGGAGAAAGGCCGTTTACCTGTAACCTGTGTGGAAAGAGTTACGGTCATCAGGGCCAACTCAGAATACACAAAAGAGTCCACACTGGTGAGAAGCCATACTGCTGCCCACACTGCGGCAAACAGTTTAAGGAGCACAACCAACTAAAAGTCCACCTCCGAACTCATACAGGAGAACGGCCGTACACCTGCAGTGTGTGTGCCAAGACTTTCACTAACGCCGGCAACCTAAGGATCCATCTGAGAATTCATACCGGAGAAAAGCCTTACTGCTGTGGTCAGTGTGGAAAGAGGTTTAACGGCATGGGTGACCTCAAAACACACTATCGGATCCACACAGGAGAAAGGCCGTATCGCTGCGAACTGTGTGCCAAAACCTTCAGCCAAGCAGGTCACCTGACCATCCACAAGCGCATGCACACAGGCGAGAGGCCATACAGCTGTGCCCAGTGCGGCCGAAGCTTTACAGTTGCCAGCAGCCTCAAGCTCCACCAGCTAACCCATACTGGAGAACGTCTCTACAACTGTTCACACTGTGACAAAAGCTTCAGCAGAACCGGACATCTAAAGAGACACGAGCAGCTCCACAACAAGACCACTGATCAGTCCCTGAGAAAAAATCCAAACTTACACATAGATGAGAAGAAAAGTTCTGAGTAATCAGATTCTCAGCTGAGAGTCCAGTCACTACAGTCAAAACAATGGATGTCCACCACTCAGCCATAACATTAAAACCACATCTTTTATAACTTACATCAGCTCCGCTGAGCACACAGCTGCACTTTGTACTTCAATTACAGACTGTAGTCTGTCTGTTTCCAGATCAGGTGTTATTTGAATGGTGGATCGTGTCTGATACTGACATGGTGGTGGTCTGTTAGTGTGTGTTGGCCTGATGTGAGTGCTATGAGAGTTTTTAAACATCTCGGTGTCAATGTTAGGTTGAGAATAGTCCGCACACAGCATCCTGACCACTCTTAGAGGACTTCCTCAGCTCTGACACTACAGTTAAACCTGCTGAGCTGAATCAGGTGTTTGATCAGGAAGATCACCAAACTCTGCAGGAATCCAGCCTCCAGGACTGAAGGTTAACACCAATGAACTCTCTGCGTTTTCATGTTCAAAGGGGACCAATAAGGTGTGTCTCATAGAGTGGACAGTGAGTAAACATAAACACTGTTCTGTGTCTGATCCACATGTAAATGCAACCCCCGATTCACCACCACCACATCAGTGTCACTGCAGTGCGGAGAATGATCCACCACCCAAATAATACTTGTAATTGTAGAACTACAAGGTGCACCTGTATGCTCAGTGGAGCTTATAAACAAGAAGGTCAGTTAAACATTTTGGCCTTGAGCTGTCATTTGTTCAATATTCTGTTGCTTTTCAGCATCTCTAACATTCAATGCAACATTGTTTTAACACTAACATTGTTATTTAATATTGATATAATGAATATAATTCCAAAATTTGGTATGGAATACATTTTGAATGGGTGGATGTGTGAGTTCTGGTGTAAGAAATGCTAGTTTCTATGTATTTTTCTGTTTATTAAGATATAATCCTCCATCAGATAAGCCAGTTTAATAAGTGATGTAGATATTGCACAGTATTTAAGCCTTTCCTTTCTGATTTTGAAGGTTTAATGGTTTTGTGTAACCAAAGATAGGTTACAGGCTGAATGGCCCTCGCTCTAAGAATATCTCAAATAAGAGAGTTAGTACTGAAATACGAATGGTTGCGTGGGACAGTTATGCCCAGGCTTTGTAGTTTTCACAGATTTCAGTCTTTTTATATGTGTGATGTCTCCAAAAGAAGCTTTTATGGATGTCAAAACTTAACAAATGTGTTCAATATTTATCTTTGTAGAAGAAATTGGTAACATATAGATGTTATCTTTTGTTTGGTTTGTGCTTTAAATGTACAATATGCCTTTGAATATTTATTAGGCACAAATCAGTCCTACCACAGGATGCTCTGAATTTGACTACTAAATCATTAGTTCTTATTTACAACTTGGGAAGATGATTGTCAGGGACTCCTGAAGGGTGTTTTGAGGTTTGATTTCTGGGCATATCCTGTGTGCCACGCACAACCACACTGGACTCCATGTTTTAGGACAGAATGATGCTTTCAAATAGATGTTCATTTCTTTCTTAAGAGTCACATAAACGTACTAAAGTGTGACTTCAAATAAAACTTCTGGGATGTATCGATGGAGCTGTGTAGTCTCTGGATCTGACTGGACTGTTTCAGATCCGGGTGTTAATGGAGAACAGTAGACGTCATGATCATAGAAGACAGTGAATCTTAATGTTGATATAACTCAAAGTGACCTTGTATTGTTTTTCTTAATTGTTTTCTATTCTTGTGGATTTTTTTCCAAACATGTAAAAGGCCTTTTATTTTAGAAACCATCTCATCTTTTTTGTATTCTGTTTCACTCCATTCCTATTTGTGCTTGTTCTCAGCTCATCTGCATAAATAACTGTTCTGCTGCATTTAAATCAATAGAAGCAACAGGAACGACCGAATTAGCCGTGTGAACTCTGCACTGCTTCAGTAATGGTATTGACACCGTAGAGCTTTATGCAATATCACTTTAAATCATGCAGAAGATACTGTATATGACCTGCACAGTCAAGATGATGTTAAATAATAAAGTGAACTGAATGAAATGAGTGATGCATGTATGTTTTACTGATTAATGTTTCTTTTCACATGTAAATAAAAGCATTTAAAATGATTTAAATCAGATTAAATACTATATAGGTGATTGTCCTTTGAGATGAAAACATCTTTACTTTCATTGAATGTAACTATGGGGTGAAAAATCTACTAATTCTACTTATGAGATTACTCATTACAGCCTGGAACAAGTCATTACTTCACATTAGCTCTGCTTTAATTGCTAAAGACATGGACTAAAAGGAAACTAGTATAAAAGTGTGCACTGCCATATATCTAATAAACTCCCCAGACAAAAATGGTAGTAACTTCAGGCTCCTGCAGATGGCGCTGTATGAGGAGGATGAGGCTATAAATACCTGCAGGGGGTGTGAGATATAGAAGAGGTGGTACAGTGCAGTGAATGTCTCAGATGTTAATGATAAAGGAGTGATTGTATTTGGGGGTTAAAGGTCAGAGTGTGAAGGAAGTAGCTGAATGTGCAGGTGTATGGAAGTGTACAGTCATACAGGTCTACCAGTGGTAACAATGCCAGTCTACAGGACATTCTCAAAATTGTGGTGGACAGCACACAAGGCTGAAGATCTTTTGCTCCACTCTGCTCCATGTGTTGATGGTCTGCAGGTCTGTATTTTTTCACAAACTGGTTATGAAGGACCTGCGTTGACTTCTAGAAGTAATTATTGTTTGGAAGTGGAGAGATTTTCATTCACAAGCTGTGAAACCTGCTGGTGGTCCCTGTCCATCAGTTTCAGCCTCAGTTCTGAGGAGAATGTCCTGTAGACTGGCACTGTTTTTGGTTCAGAGTCACCCCTATTTCTGCAGAATTGCTGGAATTAATTATTTTTATTGTATTCAAAAAGGCAAACAATGACAGTATAGAAGTCAGACTCGATTTTTATGACATAAATCTTACTCGGTGACGGTGTATACAGTCGGTGGCTCAGTTATGTTTATTGTTTCAGTCTCTTCAGTGGTGCAACGCTTACAACAACAGCATGCTGGACATTTCAGCTGTTCCTTGGACAGGTAGAGCATTGGCTGAATGCTACTGCTGATGTCCATGAAGCCAAAGGCTATGTAGTGAATGTAACACTGGAATACTTTAGGTGGGAAATAGGCCTGAAATGGGAAAAGAGCAACAGGCGGGAAGTAGTTGAAGACAATGATTGCTAAAATGATAAGGACCATCTTAAAAGCCCTTTTCTTGACAGGATGCATCTCGTCCCGGCCAGGTCCAGACTGGCTCAGAGCCCACAGTATGGAGATGTTACAAAAGACCATAAAGGCAAATGCTGCCAGGATCATGACCGTGAAGACCTTGTCAAAGTAGGGGATGTTTCCCAGACACTTCAGCACGGTGTAGATTAGAGTTATGAGCCACACAATGCCGGCACAGACAGGCCGATGCTGTCGGTCTTTCAGTTTGGTGAAGGTGATCGGATGAAGGACAGCCATGTAGCGGTCCAGGCAGATGCAGGACAGGAAGAGTGGTGAAGAGTCCTTGATGCCGTAGAAGAACCGCAAGATGTACCAGGTAGTGCTGGTTGTCAGGTACACCAGGTTGGTCAGTTCCAGTGGTGGGATGAGGCAGAAGAAGGTGTCCAGCACAGCCAGCTGGACAATAAAGATGTCCGAGGTGGAGGAGTCCTTGTTCCTGTGAATGAGCCACAGCACAACAATGTTGGCCGGAATGCCCAGGAACATGTTAATGAACTGCAAGCCCAGGTAGAAAATAAGGACTTCAGGCATTGACTTGCATGTTTCATACACAGTCAAGTCCACCACTGAGGTGTTGACCAGGTGAAGGCTGATCAGTGAGTTGTTGATGTCTGTGTCCATTGAGCTTCGCCTGCTGGAGCAGAATTTGTGGCTTTCAATAAGAAACTAAAACAAGAAGAACAGAAATTAGTAAATACACAAGAGAAGGTCTCAGAAAGAGCTCAAAATGGTCACTTCTACTTCCCTGAAGAGCTTTTAGTTGACAATTTCTGAAAAACTCAAGACTACTCCATTGCACATAAGAATCCTGTTTATTAACTTAAGAGTAGACACTTGTTATAGTGAATTATTTGCATATGTTGTACTTGTTTAAGGTGCTAATTAAACCTCCTGTTAATTTACTAGTGCATCTCCAAAAATTAGAACATGAAAAAGTTCATTTTTGCACATAATTTAATTAAAAAAGGTGAAGATTTTTTCATTACATGTAAAGTGACATACAGTGGAACCTTGACATACGAGTGAATCAACTTACGACATTTCAAAATATGAGCCGTCACTCTGTAGATTTTTTTGCTTTATGATGTGAGCCAAGATCTGAGTTATCAGCGAATGAGCTTATGCCACCTGCCATTGAGTGAGTGCCAAGATCAGTGCTGAAAGGAAGAGGTTGTGTGTTGATGCTGTGTAACAACATTGTCCTCAATCATTTTCAAAACATTTTGAGAAGGAGAAAGAAGCAAACATGTTTGGACAGGATTTTATTTATCCTGCAAGTGAAAGTGAGGACAGTGTGGCAAAAAAGGCAAACGTCTCTGAACAAGAAGATGAAGTGAAATAAAAGAAAGTAGCAATTAAGTTTAGTGATTAAGTGTAGAATAGTGTGTAAGTTCAATTTAGCATAAATTGTAGCATTAAGTGTGTAGCAAGTAACTGAAGCAACAGATCATGAAATGAAAAACTCTCCCAACCTCCTCCACCTCCGCCAGCATCTTCATCTGATCTTCAGTGTAAATCCACTTAATAAAACCAGTTTATTTCTTTACATTCTCTTTAATTATGTATTTTTTTAAATACATTATCTGTTTTTTTCTAAAAACACGTAACAAAAATAAATGGGTGTGGTTTGGGGGGGAATGGAATTAATATAATTTCAATTGATTTTAATGAAGAAATTGAATTTGATACTGAAACAAATTGAATTACAAGCAGAGAATGAATTTAATTCGTAAGTCAAGGTTCTGCTATATTTTTCTTTTTTGTTTTAATGTTGATACTGTATGATTAGCAATTTGCTCAGAATATTCAAATAATTTCCAATTCTTATCAACAAAAAGGCTTGAAATGTCACTTTACATGACTGGTTACCTCTTTGAATTAAATTATGTAACTGAACTTTAAATGAACATTTTCATAATGTTTGATGTGGATATTCCATCTGAACCTGTACAGTTTATTTACTGTTGTATACAAATGTTTTCTGTCACTGTGTAAACACAAATAAGTACAAAAATCCATTCATCCATCCATTATCCTCTGCTTAATCCTGGTCAGGGTGGCGGTGCATCTCATACCCCTTCACCGGGCACAAGGCTGGGTATTATTAGCTAGACCCAGGACAGGGTGAAGTACAAAAAGGTGTGCAAAATTATAACATGACTATTAAATCAGATACTGACACGAGGCAGAGTCAGCAGCAGAATGTAACAAATAGAAACAAAATTGAACTGAAAGCAGAAGTTGGTGAGACTATGCAAATGCATTAAAAATTGCATTGTGCTACACCTGCTGGAGTAGATTATTTGTGCTTCAAACAAAAATTCTAAACAGGCTCAAGAGCACATAACTAATTACACACCTACACTAACTCACTATGTACATCTTTTATAGCTGATATCTCCTGCTGTGTATTAGTCAATGTCCTGTCTTCCTACCAAACGAGACATCCCATAATAAGTTACATCACGCACTAAAATAAAGCAGATTTTGCTGACCAAATTAAGCCTTTAACTCCTTCGTATGACTGAACATGTAAAGTCACTCCATCTGAATGAGACTCACTGACCTGCGAAGGACACAAAGCTGCCAAAGCTTCCATGCAAATGAACAATATACTAACTGTTTCAATATGTTAACATCCCAACCGCAGACCTGCACAGATATGCATTTATGACCTTGTGGCACAATAACGAAGCGTCAAATAAAATACTGTCGTTGTCCATAACAGTCTTCTCCACAGTCTGAATTAGTTATACATTCATACTTTGTATGTCATCAATCATCAAAAACTCATAATGTACACCTGAAACTGTCCTTTACATGAGCAGTCAAGTCAAGCCTTCGGCAGACCAAAGAGTGTAAGCATATGAAGAAACTACACACTCACCAGAGTTATGGGGATTACTCCTCTTCTGGCTGAAGACCACACACGAAGAAGTGATGCACCAGCTGTGTTCATCTGAGGACCAATGCCCCTGTTCGTGTACAGAGGACAACCCAACACCCATGATTCAACACCATGGGGACCCCAATCATAAGAGAGAGCGAGAGAATGGAGATTTTCCAGCCAAGGCCGTCTCACCATTACCATTATACTCAGTCGGTATATATCTACAATCTACAAAACAGATTTTTCTTTCAACTTTATTATATTTGACCGGTTTTGGGGTCTTTGGAATGTACAGTGTTGCACAGATTCATCTGTAGAGCGTGTTCTGGCAAGTCCTCATCATTCACACTGATTGGCAATGATGCAATTATTCATTGGAGCCTGACGGAAATTTGGAAGTAAACAACTGATGCAACCGTCCAGTGCTACCATCCTGAAATTCAGCGTAACAAACTGTAATTTATTACGTGGAGGTGATGAAACAGGATTTTAAGTCTCAAAGAAAGGAGAGAGTGCATGCTTAACAATAAGGCAATAACATGATCTTTTGAAGCAAAGCCCTGAAAAACAGACGTTTGGACCTTTAAAGAACATTTCAGGTGGATCAACTTGACCCAGTAGTAATATTTCTATGGCATCACTTTGTTGTAGATGTTCATTCATTTAGATTAGACTTGTTTACTTTTTTAATCTACAAAAAAAAGTCAGGAAAGCATAAAAGAAAGATGCAAGAGGACGGGTCTTTAAAATGTGAGTATAGTGTCTGTGGAGTCGGTAAGGGTTTGTGTGTTCCTATCCTACATTAGCACAGGCCAGAGAAGTGGAATCACCCGAGGCTCTCCAAAAACATTAGCAATTATATCCTAAAAAAGGAGAAAATAAAGGACGCTGGACACAGAAAAGAGGGACAGGTAGTGCTAAGGGCAGTGTATGTTTTACCACAGAAGGAAAGTAGGTCTCCAGCCCCAGGACGGACAAGAAAATAACATCACACCATCGCAAAGAGCAGTTTGTGTCTGGAGTATGAAGTCTTATCTGTAAACAGAAAGCACTCAGTATGTGGTTGGTTCAGTTGAGAGGATGTAGTCACACAGTTGTTTGAATTCGATTTCTGAATCTTAAACGTGATGATCTGCTCTTTAGTGGTCATTTGAATCAATCTTCAGCACCACTGACTACAGTGTCCACATATAGTGGCTTTCCTAAGGCTTCAAAAGTACTGTTCATCACCACTGTCACATATTTAAAAGGTGATCCACGAGTAGGACGGGTTTGTCATTAAGTACCATGTTTCTATTTTTAAGAGGTCCTTTAAGAAACCTTCCCCCTTAGGATAACAGTGTGTAATGTTAAGTGCCTCATCTGTGTGCCTGTAATAATATCACTAGAGTTTTACACATCCTCTTACCCACTTAAGAGTTGAGGCAGAATCATGTTTATGTACTTGTTTATGTTTCTGGTGACAACAGTGGCTGATGCACAGCGTCTCCTTCACGTCACCAACATCGTTGGCAACATTTCTGCTCAGCAAGAATCGACTTTCATCAGTGAACAGCACTGAGGCCCACTGGTCCCTCGTCCAGCATAAATGCTCCCTGACCCATGCAAGACAATGCCACCTGTGCCTGGTGGGGTGGTCAGATAACCTTGCAGGTCGTCTAACACACTGAAGCAGGATGTTTATTGGTGGATTCATGGATCAGATGTTGTGAATTTTGCTGTTAAGCTGCTTGTTACAGAACAGCAAGCTGTGCAAAAAGTACTGAAACACTGATCAGCTGGACATGTGCAGTCAAAAGTTTAGAAACAGGGCCCCGAGTGGCTCAGCGGGCTAAGGCACTGACACTATGACCAGAGGATCGCGAGTTTGAATCTCAGTCATGCTGTTTGCCATCAACAGCCGGGGCCCTAGAGAGCAAAATTGGCAGTGCTCTCTCTGGGTGGGTAGATGGCGCTCTCACTCTCCCCATCACTAACACACTGCAATGTCTCAGACATCTACTGATTGGTCCATTCGAAACTAGAGACCCTGCACTTTCCTCCGAGCGCGTTGGTTCCCCAGGGACATATCTGGTAGTTCGAAAAGAGGCGGTGGCTGTATCGGACGCAACGGAGGAGGCGTGTGCATGTCTTCACCCTCCTAGAGTCAGGGACAGTGCAAAGTGATGGGGAGAGACACTAATGGGTTGGGTTAGTTGGCGACTACCACATTGGGAAAGGGAGAAAATTGGCCAAAATAAAAAAAAAAAAGTTTAGAGACAGATATTAAGTTCACCTGTAAAGGTTATATTCATCCTGAAATTTCACCTCAAAGCCAAATATCCCTGACTTTAAGTGAGTCGTGTGTATGTTCTGTTAGTTTGAGTTTTGGGCAGGAGGAGGCGACACTGAGGTCGTAGCTATATTAAATGTATGTGGTGGAGTAATACTTAACTTAATTCAGAGCGACATTATTGTACAATGACAGCACTAATAGAAAGTCTCTCAGCCAATCAGATTGCTGGGTCGGAACTAACTGTGCTATATTGAACTGTAACTCCTGTATCCTTGCGTCAAAAGCTGGGTTCTTGCCCCAGCTTTTATTGGTATGCCAGGAGCTAGAAGTTCCTGTGGGATGTCAACCCACCTAAAGTGATGTATCCTAAATGTTTCTTGGCTTAGATGTTCAGTTGAATGATCTGTGAAGTGTTTGGTACAGAGAGATTGCATATAATTAACTTTAAAGAGGTTTGTGCTATGAACTTTCCATTTTCAATACCATGAAAAAACCCAACACACACTATATCAGTAAAGTTTTATGCAAGCATCACTACAGAGATAAAACTGTGAATTACTAAGTGTTTACTCAATTAAAATCAGGCAAAGGTTTTTCAAGGTCTGATAAACATCACCGTGTATTCTCTATTCCACATTTGTAAACAATCACATGTACTTTCAACCCCGGTCTGAGTGGCTTTACAGCTTCATTAAAGTGTAGACATCATCAAAAGTCTTAAGACGACCCAAAATGAGTCTGAATTTAACACCCTATTTACACCTGATTGTTCCATGACATGTATGTGGATTATATCCTAAGATTTAAGTCACATGTATGTACCATGTGACTTACTATGTAGTGCATCAGATGCAAATCAGCTAAACATAATGTGGTTTTGTGCACAGCTGGCCATTTTAGAAAAGTACAACCTGTAAACATGACTATGCTGTGACAGCTCTGTGAGAGCTGTGTCTCCGTTCTTACAGTTTATATAACTTTGTGACCAATTAATATGTTTGCTGGGAAACAACAGCCGTGTTCAGACTGCAGATAAACCGGATTAGTTTCTCAGATCAGATCTGCCGAGATGTCTGTTCACACTGTTATTAGTTAGAGATCAGATCTGATTTCTGCATCCAGACAATGAACAAAACCCTCTGCTTGGGTTGTTATGGTAACGAAGGAGGCATCAGTAAATACAGCCACGCTGGTGATGTGACTTCAGGGTTGCCAGGTTGGACGTTTTTGGACTGTTTTAAAAATGTATCGCCAAAAACTCTTAAAATAACACAGCAGAATGTCTTAGACTTTCTAATGTTGGAAGATTCAGTAGAACTGGATCTGAATAGATTAGAGCAGAGTAAAAGAAAAAGCATTATATTTTAAGTGAAAAAAGTTTATAATTATGTAGAAAATGAATGAAAAAGTAAGATTAATATAAGATTTAAGTAAAAAAGTAAATACAGCTCCCTCAAATGTCTGTGATTAGACTCTAGATTAGATTAGGGGTTAGTTTTAAGCTTGTGTAGGGCTGCTTTTTGTCAGACAGTGGGTTGGAGAGCTTTTTCATGACCTGGCAACCTGGGACGCACTTCTTGGATCCACACACTTCTGTCACTCTGGATTTGACGTGGTTGTCATTTGTCGCTTTGCGAGTGATGCAAAATGCACTTCAAAATCTGATTTGAGCGGCCAGACAGACGGATCTGTACTAATCTGACTGTAATCGAATTTCAAACCACCTACAAATGTGAACTGGATCAAATGAGCAAAAATCAGATTTTTGGCTGTCAAGACGCCCAAAAATAAATCTAGCAGAAAATCAGATTTGGGCAAATGTGTGCTTGGACACTATTAGTGGTGATGCCCTTAGCCAAGTGGGGAGGGGGCATTTTGGTTGTACTGGGCAGGCCTTTGTTTGTAGGAATGACTTAAAAAGACAGATGCAGTTACACTACCATAACATCTGGCCAACATGCATCTCAGACCACCTCCTAAAGTAATTTGAGTGATGCCATTTTAATTGCATCTTAAGAGCGTTTACACCTGTATTTACATGTGAATAATTATCCAGATAATAAAGATGCTTGAAACAAGCAGGTGTAAATGTGAGACCACACAAAGGTAGAAGAGAGCGGGGACAACCTAAAGCTAAATGTAACAGCTTTACTGATGTAAACAGACTGAAGAATGGTCACCTTTATGTACTCTTATAAGAAAAGTAAACATATTTCTTGTGATACACTTGTGAGTTCAAAGGGTTTTATTTACAGGTTGATCAGAAACGTTCTGAAATGTTTGTAGTGATGTACAGTCTCCTCACTAATCATATTTATGTTGATGTTTGTCTAGACTGAGTAATACTGAACTTTACTGGGTTGTTTTCATGATTTAGCAAACGTTACTATAAACTCCACCAACAGGCTCAGCTGTAACTTTAGTCTGAACATGTTCACAATCAGAACTTCATGTTTTCATTTGTAAAAGTGTATTTTAAAACAAAAATATGGTAGTTTGTGCCCCGCTCTCTTGTGTTTCAGCACGATCAGCTCCAGGAGGGTGAAGTAAAGTATTACAAATACACGTCTATATCATTTAAGCCCAATGTATTCTTTAAATTCTACAGTGGAGTGGTGGGAAGTCTTTTTCCATTTTAACGCTTGCACACAGCTGCTGATGTGCATGGACAGGTGATACCCTCAGAAGAAGTGACAGGAACAGACGTTTTGCCATCTTGGGAAAGTTCTCAGAAAACATTCTCTTTAAACACTCCACTCATCTCCAAAGTCTCGTCCACATGCAAACATCCTTCTTGTCTCCTCAGCCTCAGTTCTGGTCATCTTGATTTTTCAGTCTTAACCTCAGTCTGAGGTTTTGCTTTCCAAGTCTGAGATTATTGTGTGCCAAGTCAAGTCTATGCCAACTTGTAAAACAAATTCTTTGTGTGTATCAAAGTGTCGGCAAAATAAATCTGATTCTGATTGTACACTCAGAGCCTGAACGTGGCCTCCAGCTGGGAAATCTTTTTTTAATATCATTATCTTCAGAAACTGCATAATAACTGTTTAAAACTGAAACCCAAAAGACTGGATTCACCACTTTTAAAACCCAAATTTGTGGAACTTTCAGACAGATCTCTTTCTACCAACCCTGGTCTTCTGTTCAGCAAACCAACAGGACGTGCAAATTACTTTACAGTCACTCTTGAAATCAATCACACTACAAACTCGAAAAGCTTATTCACAGCTCAATTTCTGTCCACTCCAGAGCAGGACCTCCCAAAATGAACGCGGGTGAAGACAGTTTGAGCCCCTGAAATACAAGAGAACGGCTTCTGTATTGGAGGTCAAAGTGTTGAAGATTCTGTACTTTTAGTTAGGGTGTGTATGCAAAAAATAAATTCACTTGAGAGTAAAGAAAAAAATCTATTAGGAGTGGTGTGAAGAGTCAGATTCGCTGGCAGATGGAGTGGGTGGAGAATTCATATACTGCCTACTGACTGAGCCATGGCAAAGCTTCCTTCATTTATGTATTAAATCTAAAATGAAAGTGAGTGCCCGCTCTTTACGCACTTTAAAATATGTTAGGTCATAATGGCCAAACAAACCCTGGTGCCCGATGAAGATGGAGAACATCTTTCAGAGTAGCCGTATTCCTTGATATACATGGGAAACGTTCATCTGGACAAAGGTGACAAATGTTCAAATACTAAGTAAACATATTCATTATGTGGCAAGCTCAGGACTTTTGCTCAGGATCAGATGCTAAACTGTAGCATTCAGGTCCATGCACGAACAGAACCATCCAGAAAACAAGCCAAGGTGCAAAGGTGTCAAACGGAATAGTTGAAATGAAGTTTGAGGCCATTCGGATCCAGTCTCTTTGCACAAGTTCCGTAGACATTTAAGGTCTGAACCTACAGTCATTTTAAGTCTTAACCGTGCTTGTGAATTACGTCCTCCTCAAACAACACACTTGAGATTAGCACAGCCGTGGAGTCAGATATCATCAAATAAAGTCATCAATTACAGTCGAGTGCACTGTGGCTGTGCAGTGGGTACAGATGACCAACTGAGTGTTGGGTTTGGGGTGCTTGTGGTCAGATGGTGGCTGAATTTGCTCTTCTTATATGAAGGTTGAGTCAAGGGCACTGCTGTCATGAGCGCTTCGAGCTCGTGCCTCAAACAGCTGCTTAATCAGAGCAGATTTCTCCTGCTCCAGCTGGGTAATGCGCTCACTCTTCTCCGTCACCTCCTGAGACACCAAAATGACAAAGACAGAGATAGGAACAATGTCATGATTAGGAATAAGCATTTCTCTAAACTGATACAAACACAGACACCTTAACTGTGAGCAGTACACTATAGTACTGGAGTAAGTCAGTCAGTCAGTACCGTAAAAGTGCACTATTTTTTAGGAATGCACAAAATATTCAGCAACTGAACTTAATAAGTTAAAAGACTGAATAATTTATACAGAACAGTAATGTTTTTAATGACACTGTGACCTGTTTCTAGTTCCCGGCTGTAGAACTGAACCACAGTGTTCGTTTACTGCAGTAAAGTGAGTTTAATGTTGGTTTAACATTCTGAATTGTGCTTTTCCTCACCAACAAAACACAGATTCACCAGCACAGTTACAGTTTGGTAATGAAATGGAAGAAGACAACAAACTACAAGCACAACCTTTACTAAACTGCACTTGTTATGATGAAGCCAGAATAGAGCCGCTTAGCTTTGTGTTTGTGCTAAGGCGGCTGCAGTGTTAGGGACCGTCTCACAATTACCAGAAGAAATGTGAAGTGTTTCAGTGTCTGAAGCCAATGACACTCACATTAAACACACAAAACATCCATGTACCTTACATCATTCATTTTAGACATTTTCATCATTTTATTACATATTAGTAATAATGTAACATTCATGCATCTTCATACATATTCATACATTATTGTCTTTGTTTTATATACAAATATAAAATAATAATCTATTAAACTCATTTTATTAAACCTAATTATGTCAAACAAACTTGTTAAAATACAGACATTCATTCCTGACTGACTACAAGACTTTTAGTTTAGGTACTAATTTTATAATCATTTATAGAAATGAAAAAAATATGTTAGGTATTCAGGCAAATGTTTAATTTACTTTGGTTTCAGATAAACATTTTCAATCCAGTGCATCCCTAATATTTTTATAACTCATCCTACATAACCACATTATGATAATATCTCTCTAGATCTGAGACCAATTCTCAAAACAGGTCTAGAGTATTAGATCTAGATAACTGCACTTTCTTCATTTATTAGTACCTCGTTGTATAGTTGAAATGTAGATGACAGGTTACTTTAATATGACATCATACAGGTTTTACCTGTGTGAGAAGCCGGTTCTGGTCCTTCAGTCTCTGGATGGCCTGTGGAGGTGCTGGGACAGGCTGAGCACTGGGAGATATGGAAGAGGGCTGTGTGTTTGGAGAAGGGAATGACTGACCCAGAGAAGGGAAATACATTTTAGTCTTATTATCATTTTAAATTAAAAACAAACATGTATGTCACCCAATCATATAGTGGATATAATCAAAAACTAAAATTCTTTAGTTTTGATTAGATTCAAAACTAAATTATTTGATTATTTTAGTTTTGAATATTCTAAATTAAGTAATATTTACAAAATCATCATGTTTTTTTTTTATACAAAGCAAGTGACAGCTTGATAGATTATAGCATTCAATCCCCTAAGAAGGCATCCATTCTTATGTCCTAATCATCCAGAAACTCCTTCCTCATGAATAACATCTTCATTCACCCATTCATAAGAAATCCAGTCACTTGACTGCCAACATAATTACCTTAATGCCAAACTCATTTGTCAAACTGCTGTAAGAATTCCCCAAATCATCTGATTTCTGTTAGAGATGACATGATAACTCACCATTCCAGAGCATGATATCAGATCATTAAGGCAGCGGTTCACTTCATGTAGTTTGGGCAGGAGGACATTCAAACGACTTTGACTGGATTCTGACAGAAAATCCTGAAAACACAGAAAAAAATCCAAAAATAAACATTATATATATATATTAGAGCTGTCAAATGATTAAAAAGTTTAATCACGATTAATCTCTTTTTTAAAAATGGAGTTTTGAGGAGAAACTTGAAGACATGTAAATGGATGGCATATCACAGACTTGTATATATGAAAATGAAATGAAATCATTTCAAATGCTTGGAACATCTCCATTTAATACAGCGGAACCTTGACTTATGAGTGGCCTAAGTTGACATTCTTTATGTAACAAAAACTAGACCCAAATGCAGAAGCCTTGTGTGAAAAAATAAGTACACCCTCAGCACTCAGGTGTGTTTTAAGACACGGCCAAAGAGAAAAGACATCAGCAATGATCTTTAAAAAGCATCTGAGGTCATTCTACAGTCAGACAGACGAAAACATTCACAGGAGTGGACGTCCCAAATCCATGCTCAGACTATGCAATGTGCAGAGAAAATGTAAAAACACCAGAGCTACATCTCAGACTCTACGGGCCTCAGTTAGCTGTTAAATGTTCAGCATCATCACAGTACAACTAGAAAAAGACAATCAGACAGAAAATTATTATTTCAAGTTATTCCTGCTGAAGTTTCTATGAGCTAGTGATTCATTTTCACACACAGCTTCAACATATTTCTTAACCCAAGATATTTCATGTTTTGTCCTGTCAGCTTCACTTAATTTGTTAATATACATCAAATTCTGCATTTCAGGCAACACATTCCAAAAAGATGGGACAGGGGAATTTAGAGCTACTACTGTTTACATGAGTTATGTGATTTGAAAAGGTGCTGTCAGCAGGTGACTGTAAGCACACAGTAAATATGCCAGTGTTAAATCAACACTATTAGAGTAAAATTAACACTGAGAGTGTCAAAATGTAACACTCTCAGTGTTAATTTAACTCTAATAGTGTTGATTTAACACTGGCAGATTTACTGTGCATGATTTGGTAAAAGCAATTATTCAAATATGCAAAGGAGCAAACATTTAGAGAACATGAGTGAAATGTTTACAGTGTCCTCAAAGAAAGCTTGGAGGAGATGTGCAGATTTCTCAATTACAATGCAAATCATTCAATCATTCAATCTGCAGGACTTCTGTGCATATAGAGGTCCTGACCATTGAAGAAGAGGCTGAAAGATGGCTAAGTGTTCACAGAAACAGTTTAAAATTTGACTTTTTGTGCATTCAAATGTGCAGAAGTTGGTTGTCTAGACAAGATAATAACTTTCACTTAGAACATCATCAGAACATGTCCTCTGACCAGGGTTGTGCAGATTCTGCTGTTTATACAGAAGTCCATGACAAAGTCGACTGAGATTACTTACTCGCTCAGTACGGTTGGAGGTAAGTCTACTGTCATTAGCTTTACATGCTACTGTTATAAGTTGTGTTCAGTATAATGTAGTTACAGTGAACAGAAACTTTGTCTGATTGAGTTGATTTGAGAAAACGGTGAACCTGGCACAAACACTGTACATTACAAAATGTGAGTACATACAGTGCAGTGACTGCTTTGCCCAATGAGCCTCTGTCTCTCTGTGACGTTGTGGATCTGGCTCTGGTACCAGTCTCTGGCCCTCTCTACCACATCCAGGCCAGCCAGCAGAGAGTCCTTCTCCTGCTCCAGCTCCTTCATCTGCTTCAGCTGTGGAGGACAACAGTACAGAATCATCACCCTGACCATGAGGCTACCAGCTAAAGCATTTTGCTCAGGATTTGGTGAAACTGGACTCTATTATGAAAAAAAAAACAAAGCAGTGATGTGACTAATCTTCACTTTATTATTTATTATGGAGGCTAAATAAATCCCTCATCCTTTTGTAAACAACACACTCCTCTGTAATCAAGTTCATCAGTAATTCTGGATCAGAACTTCCTGTTTTCAGATGGCTGTCATCCAGCTACACAAGTTTGTGTTATGTTGTCCTACATCACATCTCCTGGCCTGCGAGACCCTAAGTAAGATGTGGATGTGGTTTAAGTGGGTTAAAAGAAACATCTCAGCTAATTAGCCACATCTGAGGTGAGAGGAGGTCAAACTGATGGTCAGTTTCACTTAAAGTGTGTCGGTATCAAGAATCGGGGGGGGAGGGGTTGGGTCAGATATATTACACAACAATGAACTGTTAGAGGCTAGTAAGGTGGTCAGCTGTAAGTGAACTGGTGTAGAGTATTAAGTCGTTATTAAGGTCTTTTATTGACTTCCGACTTCACTCTCATTGCTGGTTATCATACCTGTCAGACCCAACTGTGCAGATCTCTTGGTGGAATATGAACTACGATGGCTGCACGTGCTGAGCCAAATACTCCATGAAGTGCCCCCTACTGTCCACATTCAAAAATTACAGTTAACAGTTTGTCCCGATCATGATGTGGTTTTGAAGCTTTTGTTTACAGACAGAAAGTACTGATAGCACATATCAGTCACAACAAAATGTATCAAAAGAGGAGGCAAAGGGCGGATGGCAAATTTACAAGCACGGGTAAAAGTTAGAAATGAAACAAATCTTGAAATAAATAGCTGGGGGCCAGGGGGGCTCCCGAGATATAGCAATTTTGATGGTAAAAGGAAGGCACTTTTAGGGTTTGTCATTTGTATATGGGTTTGTACAAACACTGAAAAAAAATATTGATTTACATCATTTTCATTATCAAGATTTTGTCAAAGTGTAAATTAATTAAAAAATCAGAGGCTGTATCAGGTCACATGCTCGATGTTTGTGGTTAATAGCATGGCATATAAGGACTCCGCTTATTTCTGTAAGAACGCAAAGGATCTGATTGTTCAAATCGTGTTCAACACGTGCGTTTTGGGCAATTTCTTTGTCACAAAGAATGTGTCAAAAAATAAGATGGCCTAGATTGCTGCCGGGCGGTACTGCCCTCTCATAGTCTGCGCGCCAGCTGTACTGCCCTCTCATAGTCTGCCCACCGGCTGTACTGCCCTCTCACAGCCTGCCCACCAGCTGTACTGCCCTCTCATAGCCTGCCTGCCGGCTGTACTGCCCTCTCACAGCCTGCCCACCAGCTGTACTGCCCTCTCATAGTCTGCCCGCCGGCTGTACTGCCCTCTCATAGCCTGCACGCCGGCTGTACTGCCCTCTCATAGCCTGCACGCCAGCTGTACTGCCCTCTCATAGTCTGCGCGCCAGCTGTACTGCCCTCTCATAGTCTGCCCACCGGCTGTACTGCCCTCTCACAGCCTGCCCACCAGCTGTACTGCCCTCTCATAGCCTGCCCGCCGGCTGTACTGCCCTCTCATAGTCTGCCCGCCGGCTGTACTCCCCTCTCATAGCCTGCACGCCGGCTGTACTGCCCTCTCATAGTCTGCCCGCCGGCTGTACTGCCCTCTCATAGCCTGCCCGCCAGCTGTACTGCCCTCTCATAGTCTGCCCGCTGGCTGGACTGCCCTTTCATAGCCTGCCCGCTGACTGTACTGCCCTCTCATAGCCTGCCCGCTGACTGTACTGCCCTCTCATAGCCTGCCCACCAGCTGTACTGCCCTCTCATTGTCTGCCCGCCGGCTGGACTGCCCTTTCATAGCCTGCCTGCTGATTGGACTGCCCTTTCATAGCCTGCCCGCTGACTGTACTGCCCTCTCACTGCCTGCGCACCAGCTGTACTGCCCTCTCATAGCCTGCCCGCCAGCTGTACTGCCCTCTCA
>BRDA01006460.1:48902-69409 GCA_036984385.1 Crenuchus spilurus
CAAATGTCGACGGATAGTTCGAGCTGACACTGATGCACCCTGCGACTGCAGGACAGCTTGAATTTCTTTGGAACTTGATTGGGGCTGCTTATCCATCATCCGAACTATCCTGCGTTGCAACCTTTTATCAATTTTTCTCCTCCGTCCACATCCAGGGCGATTAGCTACAGTGCCATGGGTTGTAAACTTCTTGATTATGTTGTGTACCGTGGACAAAGGAACATCAAGATCTCTGGAGATGGACTTGTAACCTTGGGATTGTTGATATTTTTCCACAGTTGTGGTTCTCAAGTCCTCAGACAGTTCTCCTCTTTCTGTTCTCCATGCTTAGTGTGGCACACACAGACACACAATGCAAAGATTGAGTCAACTTCTCTCCTTTTTATCTGTTTTCAGATGTGATTTTTAAATTGCCCACACCTGTTACTTATCACAGGTGAGTTTGAATGAGCATCACATGAAACAAAGTTATTTACCCTCAATTTTGAAAAGGTGCCAATAATTTTGTCCGGCCCATTTTGGGAGTTTTGTGTGAAATTATGTCAAATTTGCCTTTTTTTCCTCTGTTTTTTGTGTTGTTCCAATACACACAAAGGAAATAAACATGTGTATAACAAAACATGTGTAATTGCAATAATTTTCTGGGAAAAATACAGGGGTGCCAACACTTTCAGCCATGACTGTAAGTGAGCTGTATCTGTCTGTAATGTGAACCAATCTGTCCCTGAAACAGCCCATACGCACACACTGATACATGTATACACATCGCTTTAATCACCAACAACAAAAAGCATCACATTTGTGCAAAGTTGCCAGGTTTGCAAAAATACAGTGTCTAGTAAAACTTCAGAGTTGGCGGTTTGCAGGGTTTTTGCACTAAATAAAAGAAGACAAATCTGAAGTCAAATCTGATGCGAAAAGATGTGACTTGACACGTCCACACAGCCCTGAAAACATCAGATCCAAATTACTTGAGCCTGCTAATGTGAACGGACCATTAACACCATCATCCAATTTTAACAATTTAACTAAAAATGTTAACCTTTCTCAAGATTGGCCTCTTATCAAGTGCCTCGCGTTTCTTGTTTGAATTGTCTCGAATAGCAAACCTCTTTTGGCTTTAAAGGAGGCCAGACATTTCAACAGAACCTTCTCTCATTAACTCTTTG
The DNA here is from genome assembly GCA_036984385.1 of Crenuchus spilurus. Classification (NCBI taxonomy): domain Eukaryota; kingdom Metazoa; phylum Chordata; class Actinopteri; order Characiformes; family Crenuchidae; genus Crenuchus; species Crenuchus spilurus. The sequence goes on from BRDA01006460.1 coordinate 50,072, forward strand.
AAGAGATAACGTCTAAAGCTTGGGAAAACTCCTCCTCCAGGAATCATCACACACTTCAGTTGCTTAACAGTGCCGGTGCTAATCTCCTGACAAATGGCACAACCTTGGGTGTGAGACAGTAATCAGAAGTAACACCTACAACTGATCCTCCACTTTAAAACAATTACAAAGTATAGAGTGGTGTCGGGGTGAGGCCGTCAGGCTTTTCTGGTGAACTCACAATGAAGCATATGTAAGAAGACAAGCACAGACAAGCTCTAATGCCTGGCTCGTCTGTCCAATAAACAAAGATGACTGGAAATGTGTTTATACATAAGGAGTCTCAGCCAGAATCACGTTGGAGAAATCAGCCAGACAAAAACAGCTGTGAAGCCTGGATTCCTGCTTGTACTTTTGTCCATTTTTAACGTAAAGTCATCTGAGGTACCCTGACATCGCAGACATGCAGACTGCACAGTGCTAACTGTTGAGATAAGCTTCCAGGACTTATTATTTACATGATCTCTGCAGCTCCAGTGCAAAACTAGTGAAGCAAACAAAAGTACATCTCCAGCATTCATGTGTAGATGTTTTTAAACAGGTCACCTCTCAGGTCACAGATACTTCCCTGGTCAACCCTCTCATTAATGTGTCCACCATGATCTCTGATCTTTAAATGCCATTTTGGCCACTCTGCCCTGGACTACGGTTCCAAGTAAATGCAATGGTCATCCATCGCTGTTGGGCTCCAAGCACCAAGCGCACAGTAATCTGCTGAAATCCACGGGTTGAACGGACAGGGATTACATCACTCAGACCTGATCTGCTGCCTCCCTCCTACCCGCCTGTGATGTAAGTACCAGGGTTTGCCATTGCTGAGTGCGGCCCCTAGCCAAGTAACACTTATAGCTCCAGACATTTGTGGAGAGAACAAGAACAAGGACTAGTGAGCTGAGACACAAGTCGACTCGGTTGAACACGGGCCGAGCCAACACGTGGCCCAATTTCATTTCTGTCAGTTTTGAGCTTGATCCTGTTAACTCCACTGTCTTGTTTGTATACGTTACAGCTGATCCTCAGCATTCCTGCCATTTTCCTGATTTCACCGCATACATATATGCTCTCTTAAGCGATTTCAAGAGCTTAGCATCTAATGGGTACAGTAATATCCCCCTGTTGGGCAGTTTTTGGCAATACGTTAGACCTTCGGTCAGCACAGCACTAATTCAGCTGGAATGTTGCCGTTCCAGAGCTGCACAGCTCTTCACTCGGATGCATGAACATCACATTCCAAGCATTCATAAAATGAACACCGTTCTTCACTAAAGAAGGAGTTTATGAGCACGTCTCACACACATAAATAGCCTGAAGAATGTGTGAGCTAAGCTGCACATTTCTTAACACAATGACGACTGACAGCCAGGTGACATATCCAGTCCTGCGTCTGTTTTCAGGGCCTGAATAGTCTGTGAGCTTCCGTTCATTTCAAATACAAACCTGCAGCCTCACTAACACTTTACAAATATGACCAGAGACTTTTCACTAGACTGAAAGCTGTAAAAAGTGAAATATTAACATAATGTAAACAGAATGCACTTTTTATTTAACCCTTTTCTAACTCCACATGTCAACATACTGTAGAGACAGCTGATTGTGCTCAGTCACATCACATCTACAGACTACTGTGTAATATAATCTGATGCTGTTGACATTTTATCATCATCGACTTTAAACTGTAAACACTAATGAAATGGATAAATGAACATTTAACATCACTCTTACAGGTTTACGCTCTGTTTTAGAGAGTGCTGGTGTGGTCCAGCTGCAGCCTTTGTTTTGTACACCTGTTCTTGGGAGGTAGTGCTGCGCGCCGTCACTTCAGTATTTTAGTTTGTGTTGAGCGTTATCAACGAGAAACAAAGCCAGAGAAACAATGAGAAATAAAGTCAGAGAAACAATGAGAAATAAAGCCAGAGAAACAACGAGAAATAAAGCCAGAGAAACAACGAGAAATAAAGCCAGAGAAACAATGAGAAATAAAGCCAGAGAAACAACGAGAAATAAAGTCAGAGAAACGAGAAATAAAGCCAGAGAAACAACGAGAAATAAAGCCAGAGAAACAACGAGAAATAAAGCCAGAGAAACAATGAGAAATAAAGCCAGAGAGACGAGAAATAAAGCCAGAGAAACAACGAGAAATAAAGCCAGAGAAACAACGAGACATAAAGCCAGAGAAACAACGAGAAATAAAGCCAGAGAAACAACGAGAAATAAAGCCAGAGAAACAATGAGAAATAAAGCCAGAGAGACGAGAAACAAAGCCAGAGAAACAATGAGAAATAAAGCCAGAGAGACGAGAAACAAAGCCAGAGAAACAATGAGAAATAAAGTCAGAGAAACAATGAGAAATAAAGCCAGAGAAACAATGAGAAATAAAGCCAGAGAGACAACAAGACACAAAGCCAGAGAAACAATGAGAAATAAAGCCAGAGAGACAACAAGAAACAAAGCCAGAGAAACGAGAAATAAAGCCAGAGAGACGAGAAACAAAGCCAGAGAAACAATGAGAAATAAAGCCAGAGAGACAACAAGAAACAAAGCTAGACTGAACAATGTACGCATGTGTGGATGCTTTGTTTTTATTTTTTTATTAGAGGCATGACACGTGGGCACACCAATGAAAACCGGGAGAATGAAGAATAACTGGGACAAAATTTCCCCCAAAAAAGTTGACGATAAACGAGGTTCCACTGTATGTCTGTTTATTTAAATACATTGAGATATACCTATTTATAATCCCTCGGTCTATTCTAACATCTATTTTTATTCTAGTCTGTCAAATGTACGTTGTCCTACTGTAACACTAATGTTCTTCTGAATTTCCTTCAGTATCAATGTTTCTATCCACCCATCCAGCACTAGTTATTTTCTTGCTGTAATACAAAATTCTCTGAATTGAGACACTACTGTGCCTAATTATCATTATGTAACGTTAAACAAGCACATCATCTAAGTCTGCTTCATACCCCCAAAGCTATAAGCCGTTCACTGTCATTCTGCAGGTCTGGATTCAGAAACTCAGTCCCAGAAGAGCAACATTAACACAGCTTTAATGCCGCGCAATTAATGTCACACACAAATCCTGTTTGGCATCATGTCAGAGATACTCATGTTCATTCCTGCCTGGACCTGCTGAACACACTTTATTTTTGTCCATTTGTTTTCATTCCTAGATTCTGCATGTTCATATCACCAGCTTAACTAAACAAACGTGTTTGATAACAGCTTAGCTACCAAGCACAGAAACAGAGACACCTTCTAGCACAAACATGCCCTTAAAATCTGTGTGGGTGTCATCAGGTGCCACTCTGGGTGGTACACATGATTCTTCCTAATGATCTGAGACCAGATCAGGTCTTTGTCCGAGTACTGGGATGAGGATCTGAAAATCAGATGCTGGTCTTAGATCAGTGTGAAAGAAAGAAAGACAGAGAGGTTTTAGCAGTAAGCAGTCTTATCCTATTACTAAGGATCACTAAGTGTATTTCAGTGATAACAGAGAGGTGCTTCAGGGAAGTGAAAGTACCCAGTATTAAGAGGACAAGGACACACCTGGGGTAAAGGGGGCGTTCCTTATTATTGTGTAAACTGCATTTAGAAAATTATGCACAAATATGCAGAGCTGTAGAGAAAATACAATTGAAAATGACTAAGCTCATTATTTAGTGTGAAAATAAAGCATAATTACATTTTCAAAAGGCTTTTAACAAGTGTTGTCCAACAGTTTGGACGTTTTTTAAGCAAGAAATTATGTACGTAATGCTCGCAGCTCAGCGTTTAAAGGTGCAGTGACGCCACTCACTCGGCTTTTGCAGGTAAGAAGACTCGAGCGCCAGTGACTCGATTGAGCGGACTCGGTTCTGCTGCGGAGGCTTCTTGGCGGCGCGAGCCGAGTCGGCTCTGTGAACAGGGCGCTCGTGCGCCGTGTGTGCGCGCTCCAGACTCCTGCCGCCGCGCTCGTAACCCGCGCCGTGCCTGGCGTAAGCGGAGGCGTCGCAGTACACGGAGCCGCCGTCCTCGTGTCTCGCCCGGCTCTGTAAGGAGGAGGCGCGGCCGTGGTGGACGTTGGCTGCATTGCTCGGCCCCAGCGGCCGGACTTTCCCCTCAAACCGCCCCGCCGCGCCTGTGTGCTGTGTTTGTGCTTTGGAGCCGTTAGTGTGTGAGGAATGTACTTTCGCGCCGTTTTCAGGGTTCAGCATCGAGTAGCGGAGCCCCGCGACGAAGCGCTCGAAAGTGAGGCAGCCGTGAGGAGGAGTCACCCGCCTCAGACACTCCAGCACCCCGCTGGGTAAACCCTGCGTGTCCGCGCCTTGCCACCGACTTTCAATCTCAGATATGTGCACGTAGCCTCGCCTGCCGTCGTCCAGGATATCAAACAGTGTCCGCAGGCTGTGCAGAAACGCTTTCGGAAGACCTTCGGTGGCGAACTCGGCTTCACTCGGCTGCATGCTCCCCGGCTTTAGGACACACGGCTTTCTGACAGGAACCTCGCTCAGTCCGGCCCTTCTGCAATGAAGCTCTGTAGCCGTCAAAGCCATGAAGTGACTTTTAATCCAGATCCTTTAAACTGAACTCTGATCTCTTTGTAAAGTATCTTCTGCTCACTCTCATCCTCTCACTCGCTTCCAGCACAAGTTTCGGATCCAGAGTTTTTTCCCCCTCGTAGCTCCGCCCACTGGAACGTTTGCGTCGTTCTGCTCAGCTGCACGGCTATTGGTCACGGCATGATTCGCTTCACGCTGATTGGTTACAACAACAGCAACACTGAGTTTGAGTTTTCACTCTTTATGTGTTTGAAAAGCAGCCAGTACGAGCATGATTGTTATAAAACCATAAATCCTCCATAAACACAGACCGAGCAGAGTACACCCTTAAAAGAGATGGTTCTTCAAAGGTTCCTTAGTAAAGAAAATTATTCTATATAGAACTCACCAAATGGTTCTTCAGATTATTGAGGAATGTGCTGTAGATGGTTCTGTATAGTCCCCAAAAATCTAAGATGGCAAGCTTGTAATAAAAGAGACTCCTTTTAGTGTTCTATAGAACCATTATCAAAAAGGGTTCTGTATAGAACCATCTACAACACTTTCTTCATCAACCTAAAGAACCCTTTCACCACATTCTTAAGAAAAGATTGTTTAGTAAAGAAAATTGTTCAGTAACACTTTATAATAACTTTCATTAACAAGTCATTAACTAATGATTTATAACTGAACAAATCATTAGTTCATGAGAATTTGAACATGAACAAATGTTTATAAATAAAAGAAATGTTGATAAAGATAGTTCATGTAGTTACTAATGATTGTATTCATTTTTGCAAATGTTAACAAATCATTAGTAAATCATTTGTTAATGAAATTCTCATGAACTAATGATTTGTTCACAGTTATTAATCATTAGTTAATGAATTATTAATGAAAGTTATAAAGTGTTACCAATTTTTCTATATAGAACCATGATCAAGGGTTCTTTTCATGGTGAAAGGGTTCTTCAGATTGATGAGGAAAGTGCTGTAGATGGTTCTATGTAGAACTTTCTGAAAATGATTCTGTATAGCCCTCTATTAATAATAGAGGAACCCTTTTTGGTGTTATTTAGAACCATTTTCAAAAGTCTTCTTTATAGAACCATCTACAGCACATTCCTCATCAATCTGAAGAACCATTTCACAATGGAAAGAACCTTTTGGGGCAACAGAACCATTTTCTTCACTATAGAACCTTTGAGAAACCTTCTCTTTTAAGAGTGCAGAATGTCTTTATTCTCACAGTGAAATTGAAAGGTGCTGTCATTAAGGTGTTTCAAACACATTTAACATTGCATGGAGCTTCAGGTATTAACCAGGAATAAGAGCGTCCAGCGAGAACCGTGCAGCTCCTGCAGGGAAGGGAGAGAGTTTAAGCTTTTCCAGTGTTGTCTCAGGGCTAATCAATAGCAGCTCCTGTAACAGCAGAGTAACCTGAGTAGCCTGAAACTTACAGAACTTTCCTCCTCATGGCGCCATCTGTACATAGTGAAATAGACCCTGAGACTACCATGAGAAATCACCCTTTAAATGCACTCAGTTCTGTATACACCTTTTCATGCAGTCCACCCACCTTTCTATCTGTTCAGCTAGCTATATCTTTACAGCCTGAAGCCCATCTGTTGTCATGTAAAACGTTTTTCAGTTTCTGACCATAGAAATATCGTTTGAAAGCCTATATAACAACATACAAAAGCCAGCAGCTCCAGCGCCACTTGACAACTGAGCCTAATTAAACAATTGTGCAGTTGATTTACAAAGTCTCCTCAGGGTACATATGTGCTCACACATGCAAGCAATTGAACCCCCAAAGCACAGTAACCCCTCTCACTGCTAGTCCTTTACACCAGTCACTGGCACTAACATCAGTAGGATCTTACACTGGCACCAGTGCACAAAAGCAAATAGACCCCTCAAACAAAAATGAGCTTCAATGAATAAAACAATAATAATGTAGCTTACTGATACTTGGCTTTGCTATGTTTCAACCACATCGGCTCTAGTTGACATTACACCAACATTTCTGCACAATTAAACTTGAGAATTTACGATTATTTTAAGATTGTTTTAACTTGAAACATAGTTTCATGAAGTTGTTAAGTTGTTGTTTTTCAGGTTCTGAACTATTAAACATAATTAATATTCCATATAAAAACACTTTTTACAACCAGATGGAGTAACAGCGGGGGAGTCCGTGTTCATCCACCACTGTAAGTTGTTCAACAGTGAACTTAACAGTAACAATAGAAAACTACAAGAACTATTAGAAGCAATGAACTGAAAGAGTTTGTTTTATTAAATGTTAAATGCAATAATTGTTTCATATTTTAAAAGGTATTACCATTTTATTAATAATTAATATGAATATTAATGTTATTTTATTAATAATAATAACTATTAATAGTCACTATTAATATGTTATCAATAGTAACTAATATTTCTTAATATATTATTGACAACAATTTTAATTATTAATTGATAATTTATTAATATTTATTAAAAATAATTTACTTTATGCTCTAGTCCCCCAATTTCTGAAATCAAACTCTCGTCACTGATCTCTCGTTCTTATAACCAGCACTGACATCAGAGAATATTAAGCTCCTGTTCTGAGTTAAAAATGACTTTAAATGAATTATGAGGAAATGATAAAGTTACATTAGTTATGTGTAATATCAGAGCTCTGTTAGGCCCAGCTGACCCTCCTACACTGTTGGTAATCACACAAGGGGTCATGGGTTATGTTCAGTGGTGATATTGATTGCTTTTGGGGAGGAATTGCTCATAAAGACAAATGATGTAATGATGCATTGACTACTGCAGAATGTATTGTCAGACAGGCCTCGGTCCTCCTGCATGTCCTTGTTTTGTGAGGCTCTCACACAAGATCATGTACTGTAATGTTTTCAATCAGACATTGGTTTTAATGCACTCACTCCTGTTTTCCTCTCTTTCCTTTGTCTTTGCCTTCAGCCACATCTCCACTCAAGTACAGAATGATTTGAGAGCTGGGTCAGTGCCTAATCTTTTTTTTCTTCTTCAGGAAGTTCATTTCAGATCTGCAAATCTCAGAGCTTCTAATCAAAGATGATTGAGGGTGAAGGGAGATTGAATCATGGTATAGATTAAGGCCAGTGAATAAGGGAGGGAGGAGGCAGTCCAAATCACTTCACTCTGCAGAATTTCTCTTGTAAGTTTATATATTGTACATGAAGCAAAACCATCGTTTGAAGACATTTAAGCCATTGTTTCATTGTAAGCCTGTGCATGTGCTATCCAAACTGTCCAGGCCACAGTATTAATTCTGAACTTGAAGAGACCGTAAGAGGGATTTTTAGACCAGACCGGACTTTGGACTTTCTGCTTAGCCACAGAACTAAGCCTAAAAACAGTCCTTTGTTTCCTTAAAGCTGTCCTGAACCTTCTGATTAAACTATCGTTACACTAATTGCAAGGATATCAGAGTTACTGTGCAGTTGGGTCAGAACAGGTTTGTGCGAAGAGTTTTGATTCTATATTTGTAGTATTCTTCCTCAATCCTTTTTGATTACAGTAAACATTTGTTACTATAAAGTGAACCTGTTCAGGCCCATTTAACACATTTTCTCACTATAATTGCTCATTCTTTCTAATTAGTGTGAAAAGGTCAATTCAAATGTAATGAACCTTTCAGCATAGCCATGTCAACAGTGACCTCATTATGGATCCAATTAGAAGACTGGGATGGCCTAAAGTCAGTGCCGGCTGGTGTAAAATACATGTACACCACTTGCAGTGTGCATTCAGTGGTGTGAGTGTGTGTTCAGTTAGTGAGAGAAGGGGGAGGGGCTACAGCTGTACAGACCTCCTCATAACGGCGATCAAGCTGAGACTAAACTCACTGAACTTTTAACTCTGATCAACATTAAACACTTACAGTCTAAACACAATAAACATGTTTTAATAATGTTTTTATTAAAAAAATACAGAAAGGACCAATTTCCGTAAGCATTAACTCATAAAAAGATTGATTACACATTAGATAGATTGTTATTTTTTTAATGTTTCATCTGCTTTAACATGTCCAGATGACATTTGGCTTTCTGCAGCAGTTTATGATAAAATATGGTCTTAAATAACAATGATTACCATTTAAAACAGTGAATATAGACATAACAAGTCATTTTGTTTATGTAGCACCATTATGTATTAAAAAAAATCAGGATCAGGTTTTAAAATCTGATTACCCTACTAATGCCAAATATATAAGCCAGGCATAAGCAGAGACATCTGCTGACATGCTACTACATTTACTTAATCTACCAACATCTGTGGGGAAAATCCTATAACATAAACATTCACTTAAAAAAAACTTAATGTACATAATATTACAGACAGATTTAACCAAAGAGCCACAGTTCAATGATGATGCATATAATAGTTTATTTATTATCTGGCCTGATAGCTGTCATTCCATCGTATCTCCATATTGTGTAAGTTTGGCATTTGCAGGTTCTAGAGGAGTAACAGCTTCATCTGCTGTAAAAAACAGTTATTACTCAGCATTTATATAAACAAGTCGAATAACGCAGCTTGTACGTGTGTGTGTGTGTAATATATATATATATATATATATATATATATATTACAAAATATTCAAAGTTGGTGAAATGAACCTATATATATATATACACATACACATTAAGAAATAAAAAAGTGAAAATTTGCATGTGCATATGTATTCACCCCCTTTGCCATTAAGCCATTAAAAAGTTCTTGTGCAGCCCAATTACCCTCAGAGGTTACATCAGACTTGAAGATTGTTGTTCACCACCAGAGACCATCTAACTTGAAGTAGCTGGAGCAGTTTTGCTGGAGGAATGATGGGCAAAAATCCCAGTGGCAAGATGTGGCAAGCTCATAGAGACTTATCCAAAGTGACTTGCAGCTGTAATTGCAGCAGAAGGTCATTCTACTAAGTACTGACTTTAGGGGGGTGAATACTTATGCACACTGAAGTTTTCTGTTATTTTGTCCTATTTGTTGTGTACTTCACAATAAAAAGAAAATTAGATGTTTAAAGTTGTAGATGTTCTGTAAATGAAATGATGCAAACACTCAAATATTCAATTTTAATTGCAGGTTGTGAGGTAGCAAAACACAAAAAAATGCCAAGTGGGTGAATACTTTAGCAAGACACAGTGTTTCCAATATCTCAAGATAAGTTTGCACTCCCAAAAGTAATAAAGGTAATGTCCCAAGTGTGTGACACAAAGAGATGAAATATTATGATCAATTTGATTCATTATCACCGGGCCAAAATAATTAACTCACCAGTCCACAGGACTTGTCTCTACCTGAATCTAGATATTATTAATTTATTCAAGAGCTTTTAAGATCTTTTATTTTCAGAAATATTATAATTAATTAAAATATAATAATAATAATAATAATAATATACTTAAAAAAAATAATTCATATTGTGTCAACTTATCTGCTTATTTAATTTCTACATCTGATGTATAATAAACTCCAGATTAACTACATTCTTACTGTTCTGTAGCATTTCTACACTTATTTTACAATCATCTACAGACAACTAACATCTGTGTGAAGCTGTACAGCATCAACATTCAGTCATCTACAAACTGGTTTTATTCAAAAGATGTTTATATATTTAGGCTGGAAAGCAGGTCTGGTACAAATAACATACACCTGCATTCTTTCACATGAACATTTCTTTAAAATCTTGTAACTTTGCACATTTTAAGCCAAATTATTCATAAATGTCATGTGCTGGAATCATACTTTCAGGTTTCAAAGATATATGTGCATGTTGTTTGCTGATAAAATGTCAAATCATGCTTAAATATTCTGGACATTCAGTGGTTTTTCATGATTTAAAAATGTTCTACATTGTAGATTAATACTAAAGTCATCCAAACTACGAAGAAATACATCTGTAATTATTTAGTAAACAAAACAGTCTTAAACAAACCAGAATATGTTTATATTTTACATTCTTCAAAGTAGGCACCTCTTGCTTAGATGCCAGCTTTCTTGGCATTTTCTCAGTCAGCTTTATGAGGTAGTCACCTGGAATGGCTTTCAGTTAACAGCTGTGTCTTGTCAAGAGTTCATGACTTGCATTTCTTGCCTCTTAATGTGTTTGAGACATCAGTTGTGTGTCTACTTTGAAGTAAAATCTAAAACATATTTTGGTTTGTTTAACACTTTTAAGTTTACTACATGATTCATTATGTGTTCCTTCATAGACTGGAGGACTTCAGTATTCATTTACAATGTAGGAACACAATAAAAACATTGAAGGTGTGTCCAAACCTTTGACTGGTACGTTATTTAAAATAATTCAGCACAAATTAACTTGTTAGGTTGTCTCATTACCTGTTTAACTGTTACTTTTAACATTATTATTAGTCTTCAGACAGCAGCTCTCCATACAATGAAGCCCAGCCACCCAGTTACATCCATCAGAAAGACCAGTTAACACACACACGCACACACATAGACGGACACTTACTGGAGTCAGACTGGCCTCCTGTTTCGAGGAATAACCACAAATCTGTGCACTTCATAGTCTCCCAGCGGGTCACCGAGTAGCTGAACACTGAGGATGCAACTGACAGAAAATAAAGATAGAAAGTCAGTGAAAGAATCTGCTGCTGCTGTTTAAGGTCATATTAACCACTAAGATTATATTCATGACTAAATCAGAGATAATCAATTTTTTAAAAATACATTAAGACTACGTTCACATTACCAGGCTGAAGTGACTCAAATCTGATCTTTTGTCTTAATGTGTTTCAGATCTGATGTTTTCAGGGCTGTGTGGACGTGTCAAATCCCATCTTTTCACATCAGATTTGAGTCACTTTCATATGTGGTTCTAGATCAAATATGTATCTGATCTGTGGACATGTGACTTGAATATGACGGTCAAATCAGATTTCATGTCTTTTTGCTTGTACACATGTACGTAGTGGGTGAGTCAGCGTTGACTTCTCTCATTTACTCACGTAGCTGTAAAAACAGTAAAAGCAGCCAGCTGGTATTTATTTACCTTCTTCACCTGATCATGTACAGTCACCACCTGTTTACTGTCCTCCTGATCAAAACACCATCACACATCAGCTACTAACACGTCTGTTTTACCAGTTTTACTCAAATCAGTCTCTCACAAGTACAGGGTTGCCAGATCCCCCAAACCTAATACTGATTTTGTAACAAAGTCACACTACACAAACAGAAAACAGCCCAAAATCGAAAGTGACACATACATTTCAATGAGCTTTAAAATATAAATCTTCTTCAAATCTTACTTTCTCATTCAATTTCCTCTCTTTATTTAGTGCAAAAACCCTGCAAACCGCCAACTTTTGACTTTTTACCAGACACTGTATTTTTACAAATCTGGCAACCCTGCACAAATGTGATGTTTTATGTTGTTGGTGATGAAGGTGACATGTATACAGGTGTCAATGTGTGCATATGAGCCGTTTCAGGGACAGATGGTTCACATTACAGACAGATACAGTTCACTTACATTTGTGAATGTGAACCATCAAGATAGTTAAATCTGATCTAAGCAAAAAATCTGATTTCAGTAACATGGCTGTAATGTGAACGTAGCCTAATATTCTGTAGCCTACATGATCAACAGTGTGTTAAATCAATCTGTTCATTTGGAAGGTGTGTAAAGTCAAATACAAAATCTTCAGTAAATAATTTCTGCACCTTTTATACACAATACGTTTCCTAAAAATAAATATCAGTTATATTTCTTTACTGTAGAAAATCTCAATTTCATTCATAAATTCAACAAACTTGTAATCAGACTGTCTATAATACTGTAGATATACTAACTTACGAATAGATATTAGAATGTTCCACTGCAGGGGGTACGGTAGTCTCCTCTGAAGAGCTCGCTGTGTGAAGAACAGACCAGCTGTACCTGGTTAACAGCAGGATGAAAGGTGTTAATGTGAGAAATCTGTTTCCACTTTACGAGACTGTAGGGCATCAGAGTTTGAGACATTCTTCACTTGTATGACAAGATAATTGAGATTACATCAATATGACTCTTTATATACCAACCAATTATGAAGCTTCCTGTTCCTTTCATAAATGCCCGAGACTGGCAAGCGGCATATTGTTGTAAGCCCTGCAGAAAGTGACAAACAGGTTAGAAAAGTGGAGCATTTAGCAAGTTATGATGAAGGTTCATTGTAGTAAAGGCATTTATAAATAATTTTGACTTTCATTGATACTTCAATTAAGTAGCAATATCTTGTTAAGATAGATAGATAGATAGATAGATAGATAGATAGATAGATAGATAGATAGATAGAATAGATAGAACAGCAGGTAAAACAGTGTAAATTAAATCACATGAAGCAATTTACTTCTAGTACACATGATGTCTGCATCAGATCTAAACAAAAACAATTATGTAAAAAAGGGTTGGCTAAGTTAGTCTGTAATGCCCTGCCCTGCACCCGGTGAGGGGATAGGGGACTAACCATGACCCTGATCAGGATTAAGCAAATAAAATGATGGATAGATGGTGTGACAGTTGCCACTTTTTTGATACATGTCATCTTTAACTCTTAAGACCCTAAAAAACACTGTTGTCTCAAGTATTTCTTACTCCTAAAACACATGAATTCAGAAGCTGAAAAGTCACAATTGAGAGTGTATATAACCCAGTGTGTTGTCAGCAAGTTGTTTCGGTCATGCAGGTTCCTCCTCTTCAACATTCAACAGATCCCTTTCTAATTCAGGATGCAGCCCAGGTGCTTGTCCTGTCTCTCGTCATCTCAAGACTTGACAACTGCAACTCGCTCCTGGCTGGTCTTCCTATGCGAGACATCAGGCTCCTGCAGCTGATCCAGAATGCAGCTGCTCAGCTGTTCTTCAATCAGACCAAGTTCTCTCACATCACTCCACTGCTGCGTTCACTTCACTGGCTTACTGTAGCTGCTCGGATCAGATTCAAAACCCTGATGTTCACCTAGAAAGCAAAAACTGGAGCAGTCCCTCCTTACCTAATGGCAATGGTCGAGTGACACCTCAAACCCTTCGACCATCTAGTACGGCTCGGCTTGACCCGTCATCCTTCAAGTCACTGGGAAGACTGGCATCAAGACTGTTCTCTGTCATAGCACCCAGATGGTGGAACAAACTCCCACTGACTGTTCAAACAGCAGAGTCCCTCACAGTCTTCACACACAGCAGCCAGGGTTCAGAAATGGTCAATGCTCTCTCTGGGTGGGTAGATGATGCTCTCTACCCGTCACTACTACCACGCAATGTCTGCTGGCTCAGGTGTCACCGTGTCAGGCGTCAGGCTAGCTGATGTATCAGAGCTGGATGTATCCCGCACTTTTCTCCAAGTGTGTTGGCTGATACTGCATCAGCAGCAGTTAGAAAAGAGGCGGAGCCTGACTTCACATGTATAAGAGGACGTGCTAGTCTCCAGCCCTAGAGTCACCCAGAAGGCATAAAACTTCATCACAACATTGTATCAATGCTGCTACAATGTAGACAACATTGTCAGAATGTTGTCACAACATCATTGTGCCTGATGGTCAGGGACATTACAAGTGAATGTGAGAGTCCTAGCGAATGGGTGGGTCGATTGGCTACTACTACATTTGGAGGGGGTTAAAGAAACAAACAAAAAACTCTAAAATAAAGAAAAACGTTACAAATTAAGGGGCATACATTTAGTGTTGTGTTATCCAATGATTACTTACAAACCTAAAATATTTGTTACAAAAAAGGATAAACGTCTATTTTGTTTATATATTTAAATATTACAAGTTTCATCATTTTTGGAGATGCACCTGTATATAAACTGTAGCTGTAATAGATAAGTTTTTTACTCTCGCTGTTGCATCATGGGAAATGTAGTTTTTCGCCGAGGTCACGGAACGCTAATGTTGTAAAACATTTATAAACACTACAAAAGATCATTTTGGCGGTCATTAGTGTTTTGTAACATCGTATTTAAAAAGTGTAAAGTTGTTGACAGAACGGAACTTGGCCGGTATTGTATGTAAACACGGAAATGTCCTGTACTCCTCAGCACTGTCAATGTAACAAATGATTCAGCTTCACTTTGTGTTCACCACTGAAACAAGCTCACCGGATGTTTCTTAGCGAGAGAGTCATCCACCTTAGTGAGTCCGATGTTCACCATCACGTCTGAATTTAGTGTTTAAATAAAGAAGCTCTGTAAACACAATCCAGCAGTGTTTCTTTTCTGTGATTGGTCTCCTCTGTATAATGCAATATCGCCCCCTACAGGCATGGAGCCTCCAAATAAGAGCTGATCAAGTGCAAGTCATTTCAAGCATTGAGTGTGGCAGTTTATGATGAACATTTCACATCATTGAAAAGAAGTACTTTATTATTATTGTGTAAAATGATTAACAAGTATTTTCTTGCAATATTCTTTTTATCAAAATTAATATAAAAAATGTATAGAACCCATGAGATAATAGCAAAATAGTACAATGTTTCAACATGAAAATACAATTCCATTAATTTTCCTTTTGATCCAGTACTGAGTAATTCCCACTCTAATATTCCATTGAGCTTTTGGGAGCATTTGTAATTTTTACACTGAGAAGCCAAAGTAAATCACATGTATAAATGCATATTTATATTTCAAATCAAGAATTAAAATGTTATTTAAAAATTACATTGTTGCAGCTTTAAAACACCAGAAAAAAACAAAGAAATGAAGAGCAGACTCTGGAGTCTCTGCTGGGATTAAAAATTTGATATTTTCATGTGAGGATCAGTTAAAAAGAAACATGGGGATCAAAAGTATCAGTATTTCAGGATTAATCCAGCCATTACTAACAAACACAGCGTTCATCTAATAAAAGTGAAAGTGCAGAAACATTGACCAATGTGCTTACACACCAAGGAATTTCATATTTGTCAAACACACACACACACACACAAACACAAACACACACACACACACACACACACACGAGTGAGCACAGAGCACAGAGTCGGTGGGCATCCCTTATCCACGATGTCTGGGGAGCAGTTGAGACTTAGCTGCCTTACTCAAGAGCACTTCAGTCATGTCCTGCCAGTGAATCAAACCTGCAACGGTCACAAGATCAGGCCCGTGACCCAGGCCACGACTGCCAAATAGTGCCAAACCAGCTCCATTCAAGTTTGGGTAAGGTAATGTCTTTCCTTTACATGACCGTGCACTCTTGGCCTTGTTGTAAGTCTAGCATTGGAGAGAGAAAGTAATTATAACTCATAATGCTTTACAGTTTATGCTAATACTTAAGTCAAACACTCAATACCTGTTTCTGTGTGTTTTGTTGTGATGTGTCTGGTCCAGATCAGGCCAGTTATAAGCGACGGGTTGGAGCAGTTTCACTCGCTCAGCTAAGCCAAAAAAGGAAGAGAATTTACTGGATGTACAATAAACTAATCTGCAAATATATGTTTTCTACTCTAGTCATGCTTAACTAGACGTTTTATAAGAGAAACTCACTGATTTTTTGCCTGATGAGAGGTAGCTTCCCTCTGTCTGATGCTGTCCTGCCAGACCCCCACTGTAGCAGCATGGCTAAAGCGTTAATGTTGAAAGTTTAAAGTTATTACTCTATTGTAATACAATGTCTTAATGAAGGTGATGAAGATGTGGCGGTCATGTGAGATAGTAATTCATACACATTCAGACTGTACCTGGGCTGGTCTTTTCTCTGGGGTGTGTGAGCTCTAGGGTAGAAGAAGGTTGGCACTGAGGGCGAGGTATGGGTTCAGGACATTCCTGTGCAGAATTACAGGGTGGTAAGAAGGGCTCACAGGACTCACTCCTGCATCCAAACCCCTTTTTTTCACTATTCCATACAGTGTTAAGATCCAACTCACTGACACGACCCACTAACTTCTAAAGAATCAAAATAACACAGTGTTACATGATCTATCACATCTGAAATGTTTATAGGTCGGGAGAGGGGAGCTACAGCTCAAACACTCTTTGGCTAATTATCAGGTTTAGTTGCTGCATCAGAAGCAGAGAAATAAGCACATCAGCCAGCAATTACTCTAAAGAATCTACTGGTACATCTCTAAGAAACCATTAAGAAATATGACATTAGTTTGACATTATAGCCTGATAGCAAAAACACTCTGGCCCATATATGGCCCACACCCATTTGGCCCACTTGCCACATGGATTGACAGCACTTGGGCGGACTGTTCCCAGTTGCAAGATGTGGGCCACATATACACCAGATTAGGACCACATATCAGCCAAATGTAGGCAACACTGCCATATCTCTGTCAAAAGTTGACCACATCTGTTATGGTACATGTGGGCCAAATGTGTATTTTCAATATAAGGGCCACATCTGGCTCACAGGCAGTTTGCCAAAGCCAACAGTGGGCCAGCAGTGCCATTTCTCAGCCCACATCTGTATGCTATCCTGGTAGATTATCAATTAGCTCACTGTTTAAGTGCACAGGTGATGTACAGACATGGATGTCTAACAATTTTCTGCAGTTAAATAAAGAGAAGACTGAGGTTCTTGTTCTTGGTAGTGATTCACAAAGAAACGATGAATCTGAAGGCCAAACAATGGGTTAAAAACTTAGGTGTCATTTGTGATAATGAGCTTCAAATCACATATTATGCAGGACAGCTTATGTTCACCTTTGACATGTTGCTAAAGCCAGACATGCTCTCTCTTGCTGATACTGAGAAACCTGTCCATGCATTTATCACATCAAGGATAGATTAATGTAATGCTGTTCTATCTGCTATTTCACATCTGCAACGAGTCCAGAATGCTGCTGCTAGGGTTCTGAACCACAGCGGAACATATTACACCCGCACTCACTGCACTGGTTACCTGTTAGCTTTAGAATAGACTTTAAGGTTCTGGTGATGGTTTTTAAATGCCTTCATGGCCTTGCTCCTCTATACATTAGTGAAATGACTGTTAGATATTTTTCAGTCAGGTCTCTCAGGTTTTCTAACAGTAATCTACTGCTGATTCCCAAAACCTGGTTAAAGACTGGAGAGGCTGCTTTTAGCCATTACGACCCAAAGCTTTCATTCCTGAACACCTTTAAGAAGACCCTTCAAAACTTCAGATCTGCATTTCTTTAGGGAATTTATATGATTTTGTTATATTATTATTTTATATTTATTTGTATTATATTTTATATATTTAAACTTATATTAATTTTAATTATATTATGATTTTAAGTGTCTATATATTATCTGTAAAGCACTTTTAGGTGCATGTATGTATGAAAGGTGCTATACAAATAAAGATTATTATTATTATTATTATTATTATTATTATCTCTAAAAAATGTTAGAATATTGTGGAAAATGTTCATTTTTGTTCATAATTTTATTTTAAAAAATGTAAACTATATATATTTTAGATTAATTGCACATAAAAGTGGTACACATATAACTTATTTTTTGTTTCAATATCACTCGTGTTCGAAAAGTAATCAAATCAAATCAAATGAAAGATTATTTGTCAGATACGTAGTCATACACATACAACTAGCAGTGAATTGCTTTAAATTAAAATTTAAGTAGTGAATTTACTCAAAATGAAAATTCTGATCTGAAATACTGGGTTTCTGATTTTCTTTTCTTTTTTTCACTTTTTTTTTCTTTTACCCCTGATTTTCTCTCAGTGTATTTTAGTGGCCAATTAACCCCACCCCTTTTATCAGCTCTCTCTATTACCATCACTTGCAATGCCTCTGACTCTCTTGAGAGGGGGCAAACGAGCAAAGACCTCCTCCGATACCAGTGATGTCAAGCCCCTTTGTTTCTGAACTGTTGGTGATACATCACTGCTGGGCAGCTAGTGCACTCAGAGGAAAGCGCAGATCCCCAGTTCTGATGGATCGCCCGAGTCAGTCGACATTGTTTATAGTGTTAAGGAGAGTGTGCCATCTTGCCCACCCGAAGAGAGAGCACGACTAATTCTGCTCTCTCAAGGCCTCGGCTGTTGATGGCAAGCAGCATGATCAGGATTCAAATTCGCAATCCTCTGATCATAGTGGCAGCGCCTTAGTCCACTGAGCCACTCGAGGGCCCTAATTACCTTCTATAACAGATGAAAATATAAAAGTTAAGAGATTATTAAGTCAATTTATACAGAACCAAATATTTCTGTCCAGGCTGTAACTTATGTCTGCAGACTACAATCTTTTGTTTGAACTAGAAACCTTTTTGAGTCAGAAAACTTGAGAAGGCCTGTAATGAGAGGAGGTCTCCGCACTTACTCATAGCTATGCCACTGCTCATAAGTGACTGTAAGTACAGGTTACATGTGTGACACACAATCACTCTGCAATTAAGATTTCTAAATATACATGTTAAATTGCATTGGCTTACCTGTACTCCAGATGTCAGGTTAGATCTGCTTTTCTCAGTAGTGTGTGACTGCACAGACACAGAGGGTAGCCTGCCAATCACAAAAGATCAGATCATTCTGCTGCAAAAACCAGAAGAAACCTCACATCACCCTGATTCTGTTTCACTTCCTCTGGCTTCTTATTCACTTCATTTAGTTTAAACTCCTGTTATTAACTTACAAATCTCTCTATGATCTAACACCAGCCTCCTTAGCTGAGCTCCTGCATCCTTACTGTCCTTCCCCAACACTTAAAGGTACAGTATGTAATATTTCGGGTAATCTTTTAACAGAATTTAAGATAATCACTAATAAAAATGATTAAAAACACATGTAATCATT
>BRDA01006462.1:0-16298 GCA_036984385.1 Crenuchus spilurus
CAATAAACACTATTAATCACTAGAATAGGAGATATTAGTCTATAAACAACCTCAATAAACACTATTAATCACTAGAATAGGAGATATTAGTCCAGTAACAACCTCAATAAACACTCTTTACACTAGAACAGGAAATATTAGTCTAATGCTAACTTAAGAAACATATTTCCAATATTCTTATGTCCCATGATACCTTGTGGTACATGTGTGTTAAATTTGTTCTGGACAATCTGTACTAAAGTTTGTAAACTCAGTGTGAAGAACTTGTGAACACAAAAACTGAGCTAAAAGTGACTGTCATACCTCACCTTCTACTATAGAAGGCTGACTATCTGGAGCTGCAGATACTATTTGATCATAGTCACCAAATGGCTAGAAAAAAAACAATACAATACATAAAGGAATGTCCTGTGATGGAAAATGTTGAGTTTAATGAGTGATCTGGTGACACTTTATAATAACTTTCATTAATACGCCATTAACTAATGATTAATAACTGTGAACTAATGATTAATAACTGTGAACAAATCATTAGTCCATGAGAATTTGAACATGAACAAATGTTTATAAATGACAGTTCATGTAGTTACTAATGACTGTATTCATTTTGCAAATGTTAACAAATCATTAGTAAATTATTAGTAAATCATTAGTAAATCATTTGTTAATGAAATTCTCATTAACTAAAGATTTGTTCACAGTTATTAATAATTAGTTAATTAACTATTAATGAAAGTTATTATAAAGAGTTACCGAGTGATCCTACACTTTTGAGCTGCAGTGTATGTACAAAACTTTGCAGCTTCCATATTTGGTGGCAAGGTACAGTGTGTGTGATCATTTAGACATATTTTAACAACATGTTTTACTCTAGTTCGTGCTGTTTACTGAGTGGCATTCCTCATTAATTAAGGCTGTGCTGGATCTGAAGGAAGACATATAATATCTCAACTAAGTTAAAGTGAAAAAATGATTATGTAAAACACAAATTTATTCAAAACGTGCCTTAGCCTAAGTCTGAAAGTGTTAGAAAGCTAGATAAGACTGACATTAATTACAGCTCACTGAATTGTGTTGCCTGCATGTTGACTTTAAACACAGTTTTATGTGGTGTTCCCATATATTTTCAAGGTTTTTTATTCTCCCAAATGAATTACATGATCAGTGAAAGAAAGCACTGAAGCATAAAAGCAAACAACTATCTGCAGGTTTTCAGTTATTTAAGGTGAAATTCTTAAGGGGTGTATACGTGTATATCCACAATAGGAAAATCAACTGAGCTTTGCTTATCCTGTAGTGTGAGGAGAGGTAATCAGTGGCTGGCCTTGTTCACCGGGTGATGACATGTCAAAAACACCAGTACTGAATTACAGGTGTAACTAAGGTGGGGAGTACAGGTTTGAACCCCCTGCAGAATATAATGATGGTTCTTGGAGATGCTTAGAACAATAGCACAGTCAATATGTCAAAAAACATTGATTTGTAAAAATAATGGCAACATAATGATGTTCATTTAAAGGGTAACAGGTGAAATGTTTAATTACATTTTATTGACTACCTTGGTGGAAACAGGGGTAACCAATAATAATCAAGCATTTATCTCATTTCTGTTTAAAAAATGTTTTCTATTCAAAAAATGGTCTGAGATTTGAAATAAACGAGTGACAAAGCAAACAGAGCTGAGGATAGAGACATAAACATAATTAAAGTTTTAGTTAAAAGTCCATGATGTCATAATATTGAGTTCAGTGACCATTAAATATGTTAATACAGCTTATTATTCAAGTAAATTACTTTTTTTTGTCTTTTTACTTTATTTTTTTATATAATGAATGAAATGTACTCATTTACAGCTCTGAAAATGACATTGAAATCTTCCTGGCATCCACCAAAAATACATGTGTTATTTGCACTTTTCAGTTTATTTTGATCAATCACAGTGATTTTATTTGGCATGTTTCTTCACACTCTCGCCCTCTATGCAATGAGGTGTCAGACTACAAAAGCATTTTTATTTTCAATAGAAAATTATTCACCTGGAAGCAGATGTTGGATATGTGTACTACTCATACTCATACAGTTTACTGTTTAGTACTCATACTTTTATACCGTTTACTATGTGTACTACTCATACTCATACAGTTTACTGTGTGTACTACTCATACTCATAGTTTACTGTGTTTAGTACTCATACTTTTATACCGTTTACTATGTGTACTACTCATACTCATACAGTTTACTGTATGTACTACTCATACTCTTATACGGTTCATTGTGTGTACTACTCATACAGCTTACTGCATGTACTACTCATACAGTTTACAGTGCTTACTACTCATTCGTACAGTTTACTATGTGTACTACTCATACTCATAGTTTACAGTGTTTACTACTCATATTTGTAGTTTACTGTGTGTACTACTCATACTCATACAGTTTACTGTGTGTACTACTCATACTCATACAGCTTACTGCATGTACTACTCATACAGTTTACAGTGCTTACTACTCATTCGTACAGTTTACTATGTGTACTACTCATACTCATACAGTTTACAGTGTTTACTACTCATATTTGTAGTTTACTGTGTGTACTACTCATACACATATAGTTTACTGTGTGTACTACTCATACACATACAGTTTACTATGTGTACTACTCATACTCACAGTTTACTATGTGTACTACTCATACAGTTTAGTATTTACTACTCAGTTTACTGTGTGTACTTCTCATATTTGTACAGTTAACTATGTGTACTACTCATACAGTTTAGTATTTACTACTCAGTTTACTGTGTGTACTACTCATATTTGTACAGTTTACTATGTGTACTACTCATACAGTTTAGTATTTACTACTCAGTTTACTGTGTGTATTACTCATATTTGTACAGTTTACTATGTGTACTACTCATACTCGTACTTTAGTTTTTACTACTCATACTCATACAATTTACTGTGTACTACTCATATTTGTACAGTTTACTGTGTGTACTACTCATACAGGTTACTGTATGTACTGCTCATACTCGTAGTTTACTATATGTACTACTCATACTCATACAGTTTACTGTGTGTACTACTCATAATCATACAGTTTACTGTGTGTACTACTCATAATCATACAGGTTACTGTGTGTACTACTCATACTCGTACAGTTTACTATGTGTACTACTCATACTCATACAGTTTACTGTGTGTACTACTCATAATCATACAGGTTACTGTGTACTACTCATACAATTTACTGTATGTACTGCTCATACTCGTACAGTTTACTGTGTACTACTCATAATTATACAGTTTACTGTATGTACTCATAGTTTACTGTGTGTACAACTCAGTCAGTTTACTGTGTACTACTTATACTCATATAGTTTGAGTGTACTACTCATAGTTTACTGTATGTGCTATTACTCATACAGTTTACTGTTTGTACTACTCATACTCTACACTGTATGCACTGCTCGTATTCTTATGCAGTTTATTCACTCTATTTGTATATTCTTTCCTCTACAGTAAACTGTTAAAACATCACATATTTTAACTTAAAGTGTAAAATTCTGAGACATCAAAAGTAATACATTTTGATCATACTGTCTATTATGCTGCAGCCCCGTGACACACACACACACACACACATTTACTAAACATATTGCTGCAGAATGTTGTCTTGACATGCTGGGAGAGATATGTCTTGACATCTCATTAATATGCTCTCTTGCACAGTTTTCTCTTAGCCCTGGCTGTGTGGGAAGTAGCAAAGTATATGTACTGTATTTTGTTATTGTACTTAAGTAAATATTTTTGCTGTAATTTAATTCAGTATTCCTCTCACTTCATATTGTTACATCTACTCACATTTCAAAAGATAATAAATGTGAAATCAGACCAGACAGGGAGAGTAAGCCTTTGAGATAGTGATTAGTTGTGTACATAACCTGATGGTTGTGCCGAGCATGTGATTTCCACTTCCACTAAGTGACACATCATCTGTAGTATGCTTGATATACAAATAATGTAGAAACCTGAAATCTGAGTACATACAATAACTCAGATGTTTGTTGAGATTTTGGATGTAATATGTATGTGAAACTGTAGATGAAACACAGCTCAAGAAGTTTCTTCTAAATACAGCCCTGAAACTCAGGCTGAAACTGATTTTTATTGTTCACAGTAACAGCAATTCAGTTAAAGTTTCAAAGCCGTTATTGCACAAATAGGAATGAAAAGACCACACATGAATGACACTTCATTTGTTTTTATCTATAGGTTGTAGATTACTTCAGCAAATTACATAGTGTAATTTTATTTTTTACAAATATTGTAAGAAAATCAAAACACATCAACATATACTCCATTTAAGAAGAATAAATATGATTGTAAATGCATCAAACAGAAAAACAACACACAACACAGGGTCAAGGTCGAAGAAAGAAAGAAAAAAAAACATTGTACACCTAAATTTGTTATAACTTTTATATAAAAGCTTTACAGTAATAAATCTCTCGTCTTCTACAAAAATAATCTTGCTAACTCTTGAGAGGGAAGAAGTGGCTTCTGGGCTTGAATTGGCTGCTTCTGTTCATCCAGTTACAGCTCCACGTTGTGGTGATGTTATACGAAATGTCTTCCCTCGCAGCCAATACACTGGCCTTGTTGTTCTCCATCAACTTAATTTAAGAATAGTGGACCTCTAGGGGTCAAATCAGTGTGGATATGATGGTGGGCTTCATTTGAGTGGGAAGGAATTTGCTGCAAAACTTATTATGCTTGTTTAGGCCGGAACAGTTGAGTCGGCCAATGTCTTGAAATATTTATATATATGAAAGTATATAAATGTAAATAAATTATACAGTATTCAGTCCAGTCAGATCAGTGTCCTGTTGCTGGTGTTGCCATTTCATAAATAACAGGATGTAAAGTACTATTCAGATGGATTTTTTTTTCTATAAACAGAGAAGCATTATTAATGTTATTACCAGTAACCTTTTAAAGGTTGGCTTAACTGCGAACCAGTTGGTGATTTAATATCAGTACAATTCAGTATTGCCAGCAATTCCAATTTGTCTTGGCAGAAAAAGTTTGCACATTATTTCTTATTGAGGCACATATGGAAGCATTTACTTTTTTTTCCCTGTGGCTCAAACCAAACTGGTAAGTAATGGATGAGATTAATTATAATATTAATTATAATATGGGGCAGCTGTGGCCTGGTGGTTAGGTATTTGGTCTTGTGACCACAAGGTTGCTGGTTCGATCTCCATGCAGGTCATGACTGAAGTACCCTTAAGCAAGGCTCCCAACCCCCAACTGCTCCTTGAGCACTGTGGGTAGAGTTGCACTAGAGTCTGTGTAATATGATCAAATGTAAGTCGCTCTGGATAAGATGCATTTACGTAATGCATGTATGTGATGGACATATATTAGTTGGATTTCTGAAGTCCAAAAAATAGATGTGTGACTCCATGCACAGCTGCCATGAGCAGTACAGGCATCCTGTGGGTTAACAATACTTTATGGATATACATTCAGACAGCATATCTCATCTGAATAGTACTTCAGTGTTATTTGGTTGATAACCACTTAATTATCATACAATCTTCCTCCAAATCATGTTAAAGACTAGTTGCATCCCACAGCATCTGTACACAATGATATGATCTTTACCAAGATCTTAGGATATGAGCTTTTATGTCTTAAATCTGCTCATGAGTTGTGGAAAAAGCCATGGTTGTCAAAATGCATCTAAACTGAAGGATAAAGAACAAATTCCCTGTTAAACATGCAATTCCCCCAAACCCTCCCCCCCCAACCCGTTATCCTTACAGTTCAGTGATGGACCACATTTCCACAGTACATTCATCAGCTAATACAAAATAAAAATAAAGTCTGTGTATATATTTACTGAATGGTTTTGAAAAAAAAAAGTGCACACACACAACTTTTTTTTTTTTTGCAATGATTAAAACACAGCTAAAGCATATGAGCTGATGTTTTGTTAATGATCTGTTATTTATAACATTGCTTAACAGGATTTTGCATAAAATAAAGGATTAAACTGAGATGAAATAACTGCAGATGACTCATTTAGTTTTATAAAGAAAAGCAGACGTTTGCTCTCATAACTAAGACACACACAGAACTAAAGATTGTGGAGAAAACAAACAAAAATAACAATGAAGAAGAACAAGAAGAATGTGAAGAAGAACAAGAAAGATAGA
This sequence comes from Crenuchus spilurus, assembly GCA_036984385.1. Taxonomy (NCBI): domain Eukaryota; kingdom Metazoa; phylum Chordata; class Actinopteri; order Characiformes; family Crenuchidae; genus Crenuchus; species Crenuchus spilurus. The sequence continues at coordinate 6,229 of BRDA01006462.1, forward strand.
TGTATAAAGTAGTAGAGTAATGAAGAAGAATGGAGAATAGAGAAGGGTAATAAAGAAAAAGAACAAGAAGAATGGTGAATGAAGAAGAGCAATAAGGATGATGATGAAGAATGGTGAATGAAAAAGAAGAATTGAATATGAAGAAGACAAACGAATAAGAAACAAAGAATGGGGAATTAAGAAGGGTATGAAGAATGACGAAGAAGAAGAATGGAGAACGAATGAGTATTAAGGAGGAAGAAGAGTATCAAAGATGATAAATAGAGAATGAAGAAGAGTAATAAAGGAGAAGAAGAAATAAATATAATGAAGAAAGAAGATGAAAATAAAAAGAAGAGGAATAAAAAGGAAAAAGAGGATATTTTTGACTTGTTGACCTCCTAACTGTTGTGAACAGCTCACCTCTGCTCTGTTGTGTATTGCACGTGTTATAAAAGAGTATAATAAATATAGTCTAATATTAAAGATTAAAACCATATACTCACACATTCATATCTGTCAAATAGAGTGTACACTTCACTTTTGGTATGACTTCAATGAAAAGCAACAATGGACAAAGTGCATGCTGTGTATAATTCTGCTGAATGGTACAGTGATAAGAACACAATATTATGTGAAGATCTGAAAGGAAGAAGATGCAGTCGTGAATGTTAATGAATGATGACTTTCTTTTTCAAATGACCTGTTTTCTCATCAACAGATAATTGCATTGTCCATCAACAGACTCAACACACTTTTTATGGAAATCAGTTCATACACTTATATACAGTATCTTGCTGTGTAGTTCGCAACAGGATTAGAACAGTAAACCTGCTGTTCCAAGCTTAGGAATATTACCAAAGATCTGTTTTCCCCGCTATTTCAACAAAACAAAGGAAATATATCAGTATCTAAATATACCACAACACAAAGACAACAAAGGAGAGGAAGTGTAACAAAAAAACGTGTTAAAAAACTTTACAGAATAATTATCTCTATGTGATAAAGGCCTATATGAAATGTAGGTCATTGTGTAAAATGAAAATGATTATTGTGCCAAATACAGCTTTTATCTGAGACCACGGTTTGATTATTATATAATTAATATCTTGATTTTTGAATTTTATACTAAAATACTCCCACATCTCACAAACACATTCATGATATACAAAATAAACATGAAATATTATATATACTAATGGACAAATAATATACTGCTTTGTTTCTGCAATACTGTTCATGTTAATGGATGTTAAAAGCTTAAGCCGCAATCAAGAATTAATTTTACCCTTTTTTCACCCATTATGTTTGTTTAATTATAGTACATGCTGGCCTTTCCCTTCTAATTGCATTATGTATTGATCATTTTTATTTATAAATAAATGTCATTAAAAATGCTCTTATTGGATAGACATGTATAAAAAACCTGTACACAGTTTCTTCTGGTATTCACAAAGCACAGTAAAGTGTCAATGTCCAACATGCACAGGTACTGTATAAAGCTTAAAACCTTTATGTCTGGATGTTCAATGTCCTTTGCATGATAGTCTGCAAACTCAGACGTCGATGTATGTAGGAAGTTCTGTTGAGAATTTGACACGTGGGTGAGGCTTAATGCATTCTGTAGGAGAAGGAAAAAAAATGTCAGAAAGGGTTTCAGACTTTTAGAGCTTATTTTAGAGGGTAATCTGAATTTGTGTGAATAGTACAAGATTATCCAAATATGAGATTTCAACACATTTTAACTCAAAATGTTCCCTATATATAAATTCCACTTTTTTTGAAGGACATATCTAAATCTGCAACCTTGTTTAAGGTTAAAAATATCCTTTGATTAATTTTGTTTGACTAAGATTAAGTTTAGAGTAAGGTCAAAGGTTTGAGTGCACTGGAAGCAGATTAGTTATATTATTTCTTTAATACAGTACCAGTCAAAGGTTTGGGCACACCTTCTGGACATTCAGTGGTTTTTCATGATTTAAAAATGGTCTACATTGTAGATTAATACTAAAGTCGTCCAAACTATGAATAAATACATATGTAATTATTTAGTAAACAAACAAGTTTTAAACAAACCAGAATATGTTTATATTTTACATTCTTCACAGTTGGCACCTCTTGCTTAGATGCAGCTTTTGTGGCATTTTCTCAGTCAGCTTTAAAAGGCTAAGGAAAGGTTAATGACATTTCTTGCCCTCGTAATGTGTTTGAGGCATCAGTTGTGTGTCTACTTTGAATAATCTGAAATCTAAAACATGGGGTGTCCAAACATTTGTTAATACTATATAGTCACATGCAAACATTTGGGCACCCTTTAAATTACTTAATAATTTAATAAATGTAAATTATAATATAACTTAGTTCATAACTTTCAATACATTCAAGTTCAGCTATTACAAAAATTACTCACTTTAGAGTTTTTCACAGTGCACACCTTCTGTGTAGTTACTGTTTTTGTTTCCTTCCATACAGTATATAATGTTCTGCAGATCATACATTCACTGTACATACGTTCCCCCTTTTTAGGTAACTTTTTTTTGTTCCATATTAGGGTTGAGCCGAATACTCGTTTCAGATCAGCATTTGTGAGGAGTATGATCATTAAATGAGTAAAACTCGTCAATATCCATGCTCGTGCTGAAGAAAAATCCTCATTGGGTAACGGACTGTCTTCACAATCTGTGATTGGCCAGTCACACAGAGCGCCTGTCCCTCCCTACACAGACACAGTCTCTGCCAGAGCTGTTCCCCACTCTCACTCCCTCTCACACAGTCACTGTCGCACAGACACGAGCACACACACACACACCCCTACCTTAATCAACATTGTTTAACTTTGTGTGGGGGAAATAATGCCAAAAATGTTAGGGAGTAAAAATAATCAGTTTGATCATAAAATTTAAAAAAAAAAAAAACATAAAAAAGGAAGTTGTGTTGAGTATGACTCAACTCTTGTTCATGCATACTTAGTAGTTCATAATTTCCTACTGCATGAGTTGTATTCATTCATGCACTTAAATATATTCATGTTCTGAGTTGATTAAAAAAGTGTGTTCTGTAAATAGTTCTCTTAATTTTGTGATCAAAAACATTGATTTGAATCTCAAAAGTTTTCAAATAAACAATACATATAGCAACTTCTGATCAATTCATATAAATTTCAGACTTAAAATAATGGGTAGCACTTTATAATAACTTTCTGTGAACAAATCATTAGTTCATGAGACTTTGAACATGAACAAATGTTTATAAATGACAGTTCATGTAGTTACTAATGATATATTCATTTTTGCAAATGTTAACAAATCATTAGTAAATGATTAGTAAATAGTTTGTAAATGAAATACTCATGAACTAATGATTTGTTCAGTTATTAATCATTAGTTAATGAGCTATTAATGAAAGTTCTAAAGTTTTTACCAAATTATGTACCGATTTAAGCCCCACCCACTTCCGGTTAAACCACGCCCAATTCCGCTTTAGGCCCTGCCCACTCCGAGTACAGATAGGGATACAGATCATTTAGATGGTTGAACAGATACAGATAGTGGTGTACTCGCTCGTCCCTATTCGATATGTATATTATGGGATAACTCTTACTGTAAAGTTTCAAACAGAGCTCGATTACATCCACCAACAGGGAGATTCAAATAATACCTGAATTATGTAACTTACACACACATCTCAGTGCTCAAAGACACATGATGGAAAAATGTACTTTCATAGTAAACAAACAAGATGAACTCTTGAGAAATACCTGTCCAACCACCTTGAAAATTCACAGCATCTATAAGAAGATGAGATGACCAAAAGCATGTTCTGCTTGGACCTGGTCCATTTCACCCCATGTTAATCTTATGCCCTACTGTCTCCCATCTCACCCTGTCTACTGTTCACCCCAATGTGTGATACACTGGAAGGTTTAACAGTGGTCACGCACCGATGGGCTGTGTGTTGACCTCGGTGTCCAGAGGCTCCGGTGAGGTGAGAAGCTCTCGCTGAGAGCTGCAGCTGGGGGTGCTCTCCGTCGGGCTCACTGGACTCCGGATCATTTCTTGCTCTTTTTCGTCCTGCATCGCCGCATAGAGGTGGAGGCCTGGGATCTTCCTTGAGGAAAGAGTTACAATGAGATACAGGGGGAAGGTAAACTTCCAGGGCTAATTTGATTTAGCAAATGAGGAGATAAATGATGAAGAAGAAGATGAATGGCAAAGCTCTGGTAAAGGGTAACCTTTGAATGCATGTTTTTGATAATCACTTCACATTTTTAAGGTAAAATATATTGTGAAGTAAATGCTTGAAAAAATTAGCTTAAATTAATTAATTTAGAATTAATGACTTTTAAAATGAGCAAAAATGAAACTACAATTACTACATCCTAATCGCTATGTAATGTCCCAGTTAAAGTTAATTAGTGGAATGTCTGGACTCATTAATGTGCCTGAGACAAACAACTGAGATGTAAAGGTGAGTTTAACCAACTCTGTTTGGAGGCAGGCCAGCTATTGTTATTTCATACTTATAATTGGTATTATTCTTAAATATGGAAAATATTTGAAGTTCTAAAGTTATACAACTATATTCCTCAGAGTTTGGGTAAACATTGGTGTAATAGCCAATTCACTACATCCACTTTTCAGGAGAAAAAAAAAACAAAACATTGTATGTTTTCATTACTGCTTCCACCTCATTGACAGGAGTGCCCAGTTATGGTCCAGTACCTTCTTTGCTGAGAGTGAAGTTAGCAGGACTGCAATGATACCAAAATGTAGATTTGATACCAAGTATAGTATGATACTCAATACCAAATAAATACTTTAGCTATAAAATAAAAACACTGATCATTGACTTTAATGTCAAATCTTTATTTGATAGAACAGACACATATCTACATTTTTACAGTTTAACATGTCTGTTCTTTTTAAAATGTAATCTCTGCAATCCAGACAGAACTCTTCAGTTGTCAACAAAATGCAGGAACTACTGTTTTAAATAGCGCAATGTTTTAAAGAAATACTTAAAAGTATTATTAGAGTGCAGAATTAATGGCCAAATTTTAATACTTGGTGCAACTCTATAAAAAAGCTGCTGTAAAATACAGCCAGATTACAACTGTATGATACTGTTTTTGGTAAAATAAGGTAATAATGTGAAGTCTTTATTCAAAGTATTAATGTATATTGATGACAATAGACACCAGGAAAGCATTTTACATTACAGTGCTGTATTATCTCAGTGAGGTCTTCAATGACATCATCAGCCCACAAAATGGTTAGTGCCCCTGTTATCAAAATTCCTCAGGATTACTCTTTCATGGACTGTCATTAACAAGTTAAGCTGTCTCTTTAAAATAAATGTGTTTTGCTGTGTGTGGATTGATTACCAGCTGTACAAGTAATTACAGACTTAACAAATTAACAAACAAAGCAATATTGTGGCATTAGCTTTGCAAAGGCTTGTGGGGCACAGGTTGTATGCTGTGCTGCTATTTGTGGTATAAGTGTAAGTAGGCATTAGTTGGGGCTATTTGGGAAGTTTAAAAAATGTTTTGTGCAGTTACCATAGATGTAAAGATAATTTAGCGGTGTATTTTTGGTGTTATTCAATTTCTGTTTGGCTACCAAGCTCTACTGTTACAGAGTAAATAGTAAAAGCTGAGTGAAACATGTTGTTTGCTGACTATTTTCTGCTACAGTAGTGCTCAGAGTGGCACAACTCAAGCGGGGATTCAAGGAGCTCCATAGAACCTGAAGAAACAGTGATGCTGGTAGAATGATTAGCGGGATAATTCAATATACATTAATATAATATTCACCCTCTGGAGTCTGACATGACCTGACGTTTTACAAATTACCCCCATCTATAAAGATTTTCTCCGAAGGTATTACAGGCTTTTGTTCAGCACAAACTCAGCAAGTGTCAAAACAGAGTGTCATAAATCTATATTTTGATTAAATCTGCTCTAAACTTAGACTTTCCAAAATCCTATTTTCAGATGTGCTGATATATTGTGAAAAAACACTAAACATTTCTAGCTAAGACTTTTGAGCTCACAACTGAAAAAACAAAGGTGTTGGCTACACACTGGTCATTACAGTTTTTTAGAAATTGTATGTGGTTTTATTTCTAAAGCATAACAAATGTGAGGTGACACTCTGTTTTCCTCAGCCACTAATCTACACTGAATATTCATGAGATGTGTGAGGTGAGAGCTCTTTGTTTGATGGGCTTTTTCCACAAATTCCACAGCCACTAATCCACCAATGGAATGTCTGGAATTACCATGTCATTATCATATGAATGATGAATCACATAAGTGGGCGGAAAATAAATGTCAGCTGTCTGACTCATGCTGAAAAACATGTCTCTGCTTATTTAAGCTCCTCTCAAAAATATCTACAAATATATTTCGATTCAACCTTCATATACATATTAGAAAAGAAGACCCGTTTAGTTTTCTGGTGTATGTTTAGTTTTGTTTGTAGGATAACATCTCAATAATATGCTGCAAGCGGGAGCGCCAACTGCAAAGGGTTAAATTACAACAGAGGCACTGTAAAATAACAGTAATATGTTTTCAACCCAAAGGAATGGAATATGAAAATTTAAAAATAAACATTTAGTAATGCATTTATGAAAATGCATCTATTTATAGCGTTTATTTTTTAAATTGCTATTTAATATATTGGTAAATATGTTGTGTTATAAATTTCATGTAATACATTTTGGTGAATTAAAAAAATAAGGGTTAAATTACAACAGGCACTGTAAAATAACAATAACATGCTTTCATGTGCTGTAAAATTACCATATAAACACAGCTATTCTACTGTGGCACAGTGTAATTCAATATACAGTAAAAATACTGTTTAACAGTAGGTGCACTGTAAAATAATAGTAAATTGATGTTGTCTCTGCTGCCAGTATGTTACTGTTAATTTACAGTAATTTTTTTGCAGTGTAGTTCGCAAAGAACTGATTGACTTAAATGATGCCTGCACATATGCTGAATCATCTGATCACTATCTTCTACGATAAGTATGTTTTCAGTGCTTTGCTTGTAGTTTTTTATTCCTAATGCTACAGATGTTCAGATTGAAACAAGAACAAAAGACAGAACTTTAACATTTGAGGATTAATTAGCATGCCAGTACGTAGTTTCAGAGCACTGCTGCAGTCTGTGTTTTAAACAGTATTTGACCTAACCTCAAAGATTTGCACATCATAGAAAAATGAACTTCATCCCTGAACGACATTCAAAATAATTTCTGATGCGCAGAAGTTTCAGCACTGTCGGTGCTTATTTTTAACAGTAAAGGCCTCGCCGACACCTAGCTGTCAGGAACATTCTTTGTTGTGTGTTTAGTCTACACTGTCTCTCCTTTTGTCTTTTCCTTCTCTCTCAGAGTGCTAGATCTTGTCTTATTGTTGACCCCACCTGCTCTTTTCTCTCCCATCTGAGCTGGGGTGCCGCTGTAATAATTTAACATTTCATAAAGGTCAACTCGCAAGGCCCCAAAGGGCTAAATATTGATAATGTCTGCAGTGCTGACTGACATTTCCAATTCGCTGCAAGCAACTTAGACCAAAGGAATCTGAAAGCCTTCCAGGAACAGGGCTTGAGAAATATCAACTCCGTGATTTGACGGACTGTCTCCGGCCATCATATTTAACTGACAGCAGGTCAGGCAGTCCGGACCACCTGGGAGAACTGCACTGTCCAAATTACTAGCAACCCTTGAGATCTTAGCACAATTTAGCACAACTTTCATGTTATAATGGCAGTCAGAGAACTTCTCAAGTTCATCCAGATTCAGAATCTCACAACAACTGAAACCGTAAAGTATCACTCAGGACAGCTGCGGTTTAACCCACTGATCTGAGATCTGCTAATATAATTAAGAATGCAGGAGTATATGTGGAAAAACACACAGCCAAACCCAAAGGAATGGAATATAAAAATGTATTTGCATTAAATGTATCTATTTATAATGTTTATTTTTTAAATTACTATTTAATATATTGGTAAATATGTTGTGTTAATAATTACATGTAATACATTTTGGTGAATTATATAAACTAATATAAAAATATATATGTAGCTATTCATTACATTTAAAAATACATTTTAAATATTTTTTTAAAAATATGGAATTAAATACTTTTTTTTGCTATGTTTTCAATGCTTTTTTATATTCATAACATTAAAAATTTATTTCAGACAAATAGAAACTGAAATATTTTATCATATTAATTGTATTTTTGTGCTAAAGCTGCTACAGGCTGGCTCATTCAGTCAGTCTTCTAGGAACAGAAGCATTGAGCTATCTCTAAAGTCAGCTGCAGTTTCATTCATAATGGATGAGGTTAAGTGGGAGCACACTGGGACATGACTCTCGATCAGGTCTGCGCACTTTACCTTTTGAATTTATAGATGAGGAACACGGCTAAACCCACCACCACCACAGACAGGAGCATGAGCATGGCTGAGCTGCTGTGGTTCTCACTGGTGTCCACTAGGGGTGCTATGGGAAGACATATGACAACACATCAGTGAACACAAAAGCAAACCATATCTAAGTTTCCAAGTTATTTTAGCTGTGCAAACATCCAGGAAAACAACAAATAACATTTTCATCTCTAACATACAATGATTTTTTAAGAAAGTGAAAGTGCCTTGAATATAAATATAACATTACTACACATCAAACATCATTTAATTCAGTGTAAGCAAGTAATTATGTCACTTAAATCAGGAATATTTTAAATATACAGTACCAGTCAAATGTTTGGACACACCTTCTCATTCAATGTTTTTATTTTTTCCTACATTGTAAATAAATACTTCCAGACTATAAAGTCATCCAGACTATTAAGGAACACATAAGAAATCATGTTGTAAACTTAAAAGTGTTAAACAAACCAAAACATGTTTTAGATTTTAGATTCTTCAAAGTAGACACACAACTGATGTCTCAAACACATTAAGAGGCCAGAAATGCAAGTCATGAACTCTTGACAAGACACAGCTGTTAACTGAAAGCCATTCCAGGTGACTACCTCATAAAGCTGACTGAGAAAATGCCAAGAAAGCTGGCATGTAAGCAAGAGGTGCCTACTGTGAAGAATGTACAATATAAACATATTCTGGTTTGTTTACTTGTTTGTTTACTAAATAATTACAGATGTGTTTATTCATAGTTTGGATGACTTTAGTATTAATCTACAATGCAGAACATTTTAAAAACACTGAATGTCCAGAAAATGTCTCCAAACTTTTGACTGGTACTGTACATGTAAAACATTTAAAAAGTTACATTAAATTATTTTGGTCAAATAAATATGACACTCCATGAACAAGTACTAAATCACCTTATGAAAGAAAGAAAATCTCATATTTAAAGTGCTGTTTGGGGGACAGTCCAGATACTGACCTGCAGATAAGTGTGCAGCATACACTGTGATTTGGACTCCTGGTCTTAATGTGAACTGTACCTGGTTCTGGTTTAGTGCACCCAGGACCAACTCCAGCAGCTGTGGAGAGAGAAACGTGTTCATTTGATTTTACTTTCTAATGGACAGAGGTGGGTAAAGCAGCCTCATGTGTAGGGCTAAAAACATGAGGTCCAAACACTCCTGAAGTACCGAGAAACTATCAAAAGTGAAGCTTGTTGGGCTCTGTGGGATCATTTGGGTTGAATTTTTTTTTTTTTTTTTGGTATACAGATTGAAAATCACTAACTTCTGAAGACCATAATGTATTGTTTTGAAAGCTAGCATCACATTATCAATATACTGTTGTACCATTAGATTAATGCCTTGTCCACACGTAGCCGGGTATTTCAATAAACGAATATATTTTTATCCGTTTGGGCCTTTCGTCCACATGCAAACGCAGTTTTACACCACCAAAAACGACTGATTATGAAAACTCCGGCCAAAGTGGAGATTTTGAAAAACTCAGTTTTTGCGTTTGCGTGTGTACGTGTGAAAACGGCGTTTTAGAGTCCAGAATTGCCTATTTTTATATAAGCAAATAACTTTATGGGCCGATGCACACCTGTTCCGTAATTAGATTACCATGTTGTCAT
>BRDA01006462.1:17306-36795 GCA_036984385.1 Crenuchus spilurus
TCTATTGATTGGTCCAATCAGAGCTGGGGACCCTGTGTACCTTCCTCCGAGCGCGTTAGGCTCTCCAGTGACGGTGTATCAGCGGTGGTTCGAAAAGAGGCGGTCGCTGCATCACACGCAACAGAGGAGGCTTGTGCTTGCCTGCACCCTCCTAGAGTCAGGGACATTGCAAAGTGATGGGGAGAGGCCGAACGGAGGGGATGGGCTAATTGGCTACCACTACATTGGGAAGGGGATAAAATTGGCAAAAACCATGAAATAAATGTATAAAAAAAAAATAATAAGTTAACAGATCCTTTACAGAGAAGAACCACAATTAACATGTTTATTTACTAAACAAACACAAGAGTGCAATTTGACCCAGTCAGGAAAAACAATTAGACTACAACTGTGGCACCTTAAATATATAAAATATACTGCCAAATATTGTTATCAATACTTTATTTAAATTATGGCTGATAAGTGATTGTTTTATGTCCTACGTTTAGCTTGCGCATTGGGAATTTTCCTTTTTTTAGACCCCACAGCGTCCTTTACTGGACACTCCCTGACTAAATGTATTGGCTGCTGATGGCCATAATGTTAAATGATTTTGACATTACATTATATACATCAAAATATATTGTTGTATTTATCAGAGTGATATTGGTAACAGCCACAAATCAGTTCTTTATCAAGCCAGTTAATGATATTGTATTGGTAATATTATCATATCAGACTAAAAAAAATAACCAATCAATCTATAATTACAAACCAACTGTCTGTTAACTGGCTAAAATAGACAACACATAACATCTACAACAAGGACAGTGTTTATGTCTGCTTTGAGCTACCTTGGCACCAACCTTGAAAGTGCAGTCTTAGTTGACATGAAAAATGGTCGATTTGCTGTCATGCATTAACGCTGTATCTGAGTGTTGATATATTACAGCTTTACAGTGTAGACTGGAGGTATTTGGAATACCGTTTGCGTCTCAACAGACATGGCAGTGCCTTTTGACATATATCAGCCATATCACCTTGAGTCAGAAATAAAGATATATGAGGTGGGAGGGAACTCATTTTGGTGTAATATCTCTGTCTCTTTTACACACACACACACACACACACACACACACACAGTTGATGGAATATCTACTCAAGATGAAATCCTGACAGTAGAGCTTAACTCGAATGTTGTCTCATCCAGAAAGGAACCATCGTTTTTAATCACTGATTTGTTTTTTTTTTTTTTATTACAATACCTATTACAACAGGCCGGTACACTCCAGTCTGTATTGACCTTTAACAAAGGCCAAAAGCTGCAGAAAGAAAGCACAGTCTATGGGAGCCTCCATTAATGCCTATACAGAGGCTTCATTTTTTATTTCCACCCCAGGCTTCATTAATTGTCTCTGCTTCATTTACCAATTGAATCTTAATGCAAGTCATTTCAGTAACACTCTCTTGCCTTCCGTTCTCCCCCCTTTATGCGTCTTACCTATTAAAAATGAGATCATTCCTTGAATAATGACTTTTTTCATGCTGTGCTTTGGGGTCAGTAAATCTATTAGAAATTTTAATAAGGTTATTCACATATCATACCTCCAACATGGCAGCTCTGAATGAAGATTTATGTTCTGCAGAAGCTGGTTCTTTTCATACTGATCAATGGACAGCTGCTAACAGACAGGTCTATTATAAGTGACTTCACATTGAAGGTGGGCAGAGATATCACAATGCTCACAATACAATATTACTATAATTATATTCAAGATACATAATATTTATCACCTCTTAACATTTCACAGTTTTTTTTCTTTTCAAATTTTTGTGTCTGAAACTTCATGTCCAGTTAGGCTTCTTATACTTAGTTTTTTATGATTTGTAATAAATTAACACTTGCTTACAATTTACTGCTGAGCACTAAAATAATGTAAATCTGTATATATAAGGAATATATGCTGGACCATTCAGTGGCTCCAGGCCTCTTAAAAGGTAAATAGATATTAATTGTGATACAACAGTTAAAGCAGGATAAAATACACCAGCAGTAGCTATGAATACACCGAGTGACTTTTTCTAATACATTGGAACCTTGGTTATCATACCGTGGTTATCGTACAGTTGGGTTATCGTCAACTTTTTTAGTTGAAGCTTTGTTATAGTTATCATTCAATCCGCCTGGTTTTCTTAGGCGTGTTCACATGACTCACCACTAATTTCACAAAAACAAAGCATCCACCCACGCATTCATCACTCACCTATGCCTTCGTCGTTCATTCTGGCTTTGTTTCTGCTTGAGTGAGCATTGCACCACACATTCATCCGAAACATTTCCATAGTTTTCAATGATACCTCTCTGGACACATTTCCATATCCCAAAAAGAGTCTTCAGTAAAGGTAAGTTGATGTTAAATGTTAATTTTATCTATTTAATTAGTCTTTTGTATTTGTTCAGTTTTAGAGTGCGCTGGTTTGGTCTTGCCGACAGCCTCTGTTTTGTACACCCGTTCTCTGGATTGAAGTGTTTTCAGGCAGTACTGCTGCATGCTGTCGCTTTAGTTTGACATGCAGCACTCCTAGTAGCTTTTTCTTGGGTCTCTTATACTTTCTGCTCTGCACTTGGTTCCAATCATGAGTTTAGATACTGTCCTGTGACGCTTTTCTATAAAAAAATACAGAATTTATTCTATATAAAATGTATTTTTGTTAATATTTGGAGTGTCTGGAACAGATTAATTGAATTTACATTATTTCTTATAGGAAGTATTGCTTCAGTTATTGTTCATTTTGGTTCTGGTTAAGCACTTTAGAACAGATTAACGATGAAAACTGAGGTTCCAAGTTACATACCCCCCCGCCCGCTTTCATTCATATATATATATATATATATATATATATATTATGTGTGTGTGTGTGTGTGTGTGTGTGTGTGTGTGTGTGTGTGAATGAGGTAATTGTTATTAACTATTTCATTATTCTATTATTATTATTATTATTATGTATTCAGCGAGCTGTACAGTAAATATATTTGTGTCATCCATTATTTAGTGGTTGTGGGGTAGTTGGGATATAGGGCACAGATTACTGATGACACACTCTGCGTCCACACACACACACACCCCTGAGAGCTCTGCTGAAAACAAACAGATGCTGCCTCTTTTTAATATAGAGAACTTTAGATTATATTCCATCATACTGTCATGTTTGGTAGAAGCACATTTTGGAGGGAAAATATAAAAACCCTGGACTGCATGCAATAAAAGGCCCCTCAAAGCTGCCCTCTGCATAAGAAATATATTAAGCACGTAAATCATATGACTTCCACTGAATCTGAAGTGGACTTTCACATCAGTTCTTTTTTCCATCAAGCCAGCCAGTACCAAACCAGTATTAGTGTTGATTATCACAGCATGGGTTTCTCCTCTCTTACATAACTAAGTTGCTTCTTGATGAGTGTGTGTGGAGGTTTGACTTAAAGCTTCATGGCTCAATAGTGACATCTGCTGGATGTAGGTGGAAACTGTCATTTTTTTGGCACCAGTGAGTTACTCAGGTTCATGGACTTGAGATATTTTTCTACTAAAACTTCTCATTTTACTTTCAAAAAGGAAGAAATAAAAAATAGGTTTGAAAAAAAACACTGTTAGAGAAAAGTACGGCAAATTAATATTTTTAGCATCCAAAGTACATTATAAATTAACCCTAAAAAGTGCAACGTGGTCACTAAGATCCAATTGGGTATCTTCAAGCTTTCACAGCGAATGTGCTAACACAAGAATTAGCATCAGAAGCACTTTTTATAGATGGAGAATTAGAAAACAAGTACAGTAAAACCAATGTAACATTAAACTATCAGCAAAACACATAATATATATATATATATATATATATATATATATATATATATATATATATATATAATGACAATATAATGTCATTTGATGTAATGCTGTACCCTGAACAATCAATACTTATTGACTAAGTGAAGTCATGACACTCCTGTATGCTGCTAGCAAAGTCTAAATCAAGTTCTTAAATCTTGATGAGTGTCCCTTTAAATATGCAATACTGTGATATTTCTGGATAATATACAGTACCATTCACAACTTTGGACACACCTTCTAGACATTCAGTGGTTTTTCATTATTTAAAAATGTTCTGCATTGTAGATTAATACTAAAGTCATCCAAACTACGAATAAATACATCTGTAATTATTTAGTAAACAAACAAATGTTAAACAAAGCAGAATATGTTTATATTTTACATTCTTCAGTAGGCACCTCTTGTTTAGATGCAGCTTTCTTGGCATTTTCTCAGTCAGCTTTATGAGGTAGTCACCTGAAAGTGCTTTCAGTTAACAGCTGTGTCTTGTCAAGAGTTCATGACTTGCATTTATTGCCTCTTAATGTGTTTGAGACATCAGTTGTGTGTCTACTTTGAAGAATATAAAAATAAATAAAAATAAAATAAAAACTCTGAATGAGAAAATGTGTCCAAACTTCTGACTGATGCTGTACATTTATTGACCACCTCCTGGCAGTACATCCAAACCTCTGCAGTGGATGAATGTAGTGGCCTGTGGTTAATACCTGGTCTAAATGTGCTGCCGTTTTCTCTGGTTTGCCCTCTGTCACTTCCTTATCTGGTAGCAGGAAGAATTCTGCAGCCGTGGGCAGTCCTGGCAACACTGTGACCAATAGCTGCTCTGAGTTCACGTCAGTGGCCTATGGAGAAGCACAAAAAGAGCTTTAGAGCAGTATAGACAATATAAATATAAATATATTTAACTATAATAAATGCAAATAAGTAGTTTCCCAGTGTTTGTACCTGCCTGCCTCACATTTTAAACTTCCTGCCTGACCACTAATTTCAGCCTCTAATAACTGTTCTAAAACACATGGCAAAATTAGTCAAAAACAAGGCTTTATTATAAATACTGTGGCTGTGAAACAAACTTGTCTATGAGCTGAAGACTATGACCAAAACAATGACATGATGACATAGTAACGACTGACAAGGACTGTGAGACATGAGGGAAGCTATATAGCACACATAAAGCCAGGATAAGCAGCCAGGGCTGTGCAATAGACAAGACTTGACGTGGTTGGGGGTGGGGACGACACGTGGACGACTTAAACTAAAAGCATGTGAAGACAAGACAGGGACGAGGCTGTGGCGGGAAGGTTCACACATGCTGGAAATATCCAGCATGCAGTTCTTTTCTCCTGATCAGGTGGTGGTGTGGTTTGCATGAAAACTTGCTGTTTTTGGCAGCTTTCTTTTTCCCATTATGTCTTCTGAATCAAGTTTATCGAGTACATTCACACCATGAACACTCCTCACATATTGTTATAAATCAGAGTTGAATATACAGTCCAGAAGGGATTTTCAAATTAGCTTAAAAATAATATTTAGAATAACATGGAGACACAAGGTTTTGTTTCTGACAGCAACAAAATGTTCTGATATTGATATTGCCAAGGAATTTGTGTCATTGCAGTATACCCCTATTTAAATTTCACAATATATTGATTTGTGGTACATTAATACATCATCTATAAATAATAACTACACAGCAAATGCCCATTTCAATACATGATTAGTGTTTAATTATTCAATGTGAAATACTGGAAAAAATAATCAATAAAATATTTAATTTGACCGGCCTACAACTACAAAATCTGTATAAATGTAATGGCAGATCAGTCCTAGATTGGATAGTGTTCAAAAGTCCTATATAATGAAGAGATATATGTGTGATTCTGTTAAAGCTGAAGATCATCAAGAATGAAGTTAAAATTCAAAACTGTGATCAAATTTCAACAGAATTATTATTCAACAGAAAAATCTGTAAACAGATAACATTTCATAAATGCTTCAGTCATAGAATACGACATAAAAAATCTGAACATGCATTTTGGTGACTAGTTAATTTCACAATGCATACATGATCATATTTCACATAAAATTATTATTTTTGGTGACTGCAAAATGAACAGAGGTGTGAACTAATAATATGTATAGTACACGTCAAGTTTGGACACCTGCTGGACATTCAGTGTTTTTTTTTTTATTATTTAAAATGTTCTACATTGTAGATTAATATTAAAATCATACAAACTATGAAGAAATACATATGAAATTATTTAGTAAACAAACAAGTAAACAAACCAGAATATGTTTATATTTGACATTCTTCACAGTAGGCACCTCTTGTTTAGATGCAGCTTTCTTGGCATTTTCTCAGTCAGCTTTATGAGGTAGTCACCTGGAATGGCTTTCAGTTAACAGCTGTGTCTTGTCAAGAGTTCATGACTTGCATTTCTTGCCTCTTAATGTGTTTGAGACATCAGTTGTGTGTCTACTTTGAAGAATCTAAAACATGTTTTGGTTTGTTTGACACTTTTAAGTTTACTACATGACTCCTTATGTGATCACTCAGAGTCTTGATGACTTCAGTATTCATTTACAATATAGGAAAAAATAAAACATTGAATAAGAAGGTGTCTAAACTT
This sequence comes from Crenuchus spilurus, assembly GCA_036984385.1. Lineage (NCBI taxonomy): Eukaryota > Metazoa > Chordata > Actinopteri > Characiformes > Crenuchidae > Crenuchus > Crenuchus spilurus. Next base: position 23,809 of record BRDA01006462.1, read on the forward strand.
TTGACTGGTATTGTGTTTCTGTGCAGCAAACATAATGTGTTATAGATCAGGGTTCCACATTAAATTAGATCAACATTAACAATATTAATGCTTTTGTAAAATCGGAAGCTTGAATGAATGACCCTGGTACATGTATCAAATGCAAATGTGCATATCCTCTAACAGAAACAAAGTTATGATCAAATCATGATCATTACTCTTGCCACATCATTTGGCCCATTATTGTTTCAGTGATATAATAGGGGCAGTGAAGCAATTACACCAGAATGTAGACATTAGATTCAGGTCAAATCACAAGGTTAGAGCGGAGCTACCAACCTTTTGTACGGCCCCATGTGGTCTGTTGAAAACTCATTAGCCACATTATGACTCAGCCAGTGGAGCGTGGCACACATATGGCTGACATGACTACTGCGGTTTGGGTTTAAGAGCTTTTTGACTCTACTTTCTGAATATGTAATCATCCATACTAAAAGTTCCAGGAATTCAGTGCAATGACATCTTGGACATTGTGATCACAGCTTGCAGAGTCATGTTATATAACTCTCTAGTGTAATATACTGGACTGTCTGAGGATTCACTATGGCTCAATGAATATCCTACCAATTAGTGCTGGTGTGAGATCCATGCTGTGTTGTTTTAAGCTATTGCAGGTTAACAAAAGGACATATCAGAGGGCTCCAGCATACTAGTATACATACACAGTACATAGGAAAATGCAAAACCACTGTTTCTTACATTAACTTATATTTCATCGCAGACAGTATGAACCCAGCATATTTTATGTTTTGTCATGGCGACTTCATTTCATTTGTTAATATAATATAAAAGCATTTTAGGCTTGCAACACATAAAACAAAGGTTGGGACAGTAAAGCATTTAGCACTCTGTAAAGTTGCCATTCCTTCTTACAACACTTAAATAATTTTAATAATAATAATTTTCAGGTGTTATTTTTTCCAATTCTTCCCAAAAACGTGTCTTAAGGTGTGAAGCATTATAGGATTTACATCACATTTTTGTCTTGGGGACAACTGTGGACTGCAGACAGACCAGTCTATTACCCTTACCCTCTTCTTCCACTGCCATGCCTTTGTATTGTGTGCAGCATGTGGTTTTGCATTGTCTTGTAGAATACCGCATTACCGTCCCTGGAACAGATGCGATTGTGAAGGCAGTAAATGCTCTAAAATCTCAATGTACTTTTCAGAAGTGTAAATGACCTTAGCCAAGGACACTGACACAACCCCATACAATGACAGACCCTGGCTTTTGGACTTGTTGCTCAGAACTGGATGGTTCTTTTTGGTCCAGAGCACATAGCATTATTTTCTCCCTAAAAATATATGCCTCCAAGCCCAGAGAAGTTGATGCTACTTTTGGATGTGGTTAACATAAGGTATTTGTTCCATTTGTGAATGTAGCTCTGTATTCCTGGCAAAGGTTTGCCAAGGTAATCCCTTGCCCAGACGGTTATATCAGTTATTGATGAATGATGGTTTCTGATGCAGTGCAGTCTGAGGGATCAGAGATCATAGGTAATTAGATTAGGCTTGTGCCCTTACCCTTTAATGTTTAATGATATTTTAAGGTGGATACTTTTACTCAAAGGTACTGTATAGTGCTTTTGTAGCAAAACTAAATGAATATAATCAATTGTTTGAAATGTTTTGGACTGCTTTGCAGGCCTGAAATACATGAATGGATGTATATTAGAAAATTAAGTGAAGTTGACCAAATAAAACATGAAATATGTTGAGTTAATACTGTCTGTAATGAAATAAATATCAAAGTAAAATTTAATCATTGATGCATTACATGTTAAATGATATATTTAAAGAGTTTTTTTCTTTTAATGTTGATACTGTTTGAATAGTAATTTACTTCAAATGAAATATTCTAATAATTTGAGATTCTGTATTTCTGATTTTCTTGAGCTACAAGCCAAACTGATCAACAGTAAAACAAACATAAGATTGGTATACAATATGACAGTTTATCTTCTTGAATTGAATTATGAAGACATTCACTTTTCACAATATTTATTTTTTAACACAGCACAGTAGTGCAGATTATTTGGACCAGCTTAAGAATACTGATTAAAGTCAAGAAATCTATGCTTGTGATTTTATACATCTCCTATGTGTACAATAGCTGTGATTTAACAAGCCATATATTGCTAAACCTGACCACAAAATGAGTGCATACAAAGTTAAAGACAACTTTGTTATTCAATGGATGGTTCCTTAAACAATCACATTTACCTGAGATGTTGGCAAGCAGTCAAGACATCTATGTATGTCCAGTTTTTGCTTCTTTAGTTTGAAACTGCAATTGCAAGACACTAAAACTCAACAGTCTCCTAAATGGCACAGTAATTTATGAAATAGCTACATGTAGCAGTGAAGTTTTGTTAATTTTTTTAAATTCACAGTAAATAAAACACAGCAACTTCTCTGTGAGATTTTAATTAAGATCTGGATGCAGTTTAAGTGGTTCAAGAGAAGTTATGCTCATGAATTTTGACAGAAACAGCTGGTCTATTTATGTGAAGATTGAGTTCTAGTGTTTGTAAGCAACATCAGGCTCACAGCTCCAGTAACTAAAAAGCTCAGTTTTAACTCCAGACTTGTGATGACTCATCTGAGGTACACATTCTACATATCTGAAATATATAGTAAATTATATACATTTTGTCAATAAGCCATAAAAGCCATTCCTCTAAACAATTAAAAGTGTTAACTATTTATAATAATATTGATTGACTAACATTAAACAGTAACTTTTTATTTAGCAATAATTTTTTATTGCTAAAAAAACTTTTTCTTAAAGTACATGTATTAGAGTGCCACAGAAATACAGTACCATGACTTTAGTATTAACTACAATGCAAACAATTTTTAAATAATAAAAAATACACTGAATGTCCAGAAGGTGTGTCCATACTTTTGACTGGCCCTGTAAATAAAATTAAAAAAAATAAAAAGTGAAAAAGATTTATTGTTCTTCATGATTAATAAATGCATGCATTTTATATTAATTACATGTAAAGTTATTGTACATCAGTATAACTTGCAATCCAGAATCTTAAAGTATTTCATTTTGAGTTTGACTAAATTATTATTCAGACAGTACCAACATTAAAGAAAAGGTTTGAAATATTTCAATTTACATGTAATGTATAGAAAATGTATGTCAATTTACCTTTTTTTTTTTTTTTACAAAATTAGGTTTTTTATGATATTGTAATTTTTGGTGATGCACTGATACAGTATGTAACTACTTCTCAACAAGTGCAAACCCAAGTTCCCTAGAAGTCATTTCACACACTGCAATAATTAAAGTTAAATATAGCATTTTGCAACACTATACAATTATACCATTCTTCTTGGATAAAATATATTGTTCACTTTACTCTGTTTACATTTTATTCTGTCCAGTCAAAATGTTACCACTATAGGTTTAGGTGAGACCTGGCCATGGGAACCAGTCTTCGTGGTTGGATTCTACCTACAACCACAACTACTGGTTCTTCAGCAATTGAATGCTTTCCTTTTTCTGATTTCTTTTATGTAAATTGGTCACTAGTGCATGGCGTCTTGACTCATCAGTTGCACTCAAATACCAGCTTGTTTCAATGTCATCATTTCAGCTAAGATATTATTTATTTATTTATTTAGAATCCCTTATTAGTCCCACAGTGGGGAAACTCAAGCTCTGCATTTAATCCATCCTTGCAGTGAAACACACACACTAGTGATGGGCAGCCCTATCCACAGCACCCGGGAAGCAGTTGAGGGTTAGGTGCCTTGCTCAAGGGCACTTCAGTCATGACCTGCCCAGGGATCGAACCGGCGACCTTATGGTCACAAGACCAGATCCCTACCCACCAGGCCATGGCTGCCCCAGCATTGTGTAATAATGGCCAATATCCATATAAAATGTAGCCCCATTTATACCTGACCACAATATTCAGTCTCAGAAGTCTGGTTTTCATCTGTGTTGCTTTTCATTTTACATGTAAATACAATAATTGTCTTCTGGAATCTTTCTAGATGATGGAGTGTTAGGATATGTTAATCTATGTTGTTATGCAGCTAAAATATGAGAATGTACAGTCAGTACTCATTGTATTGTTAATTTTATTCAAAATATCATTAGAATAAAGCTAACGATCCTTTTCACTAACAGTGTATAGTTCCGTTTAAAGGCAGTGAAGATGACGTCTTGATGATACAGATCCATTTCCCCTGAGCTCAGCTGCTTCCCCAAACGATCTCGATCTGTAGTTTGAACAAATTAAAGATCTGTCTCCTGTGTACCTTGGCGGCATTTACACTTGGCTTTGTCATAATTGCATAGTCATCCAATCAGCATGGCTAATCTTTGTGAAATAGGCTAAAGCTGGCCTATAGCTAATAGGCATTAGCTTTAATATGGAGTTCATCGGTGGTCTTGGTCCTGTTGTCGAACTCAAAATTCTCAACTTGTTCTAGATTGAATTTTATGAGTAAATGCCTAGAAAAATTCCCCACTGCAAATCCCTAACTTAATTCATCTCCAGTTGTGTTTCATCCGTAATCAAAGTCTAGCATCAGTGACCATTTTTCATCCCCACAATCTAGCCTCGCAGGCCATTCGTATGATGCAGCGTCTGACCATGCCTTGAAATGTCCAGTTCATGCGAAGCTGTCTGTAATGACCGACTGGTGTACTGATTCATCATGTTAACCAACTGTCCACTCCTCATCCTTGCCGGTTCGAAATAAACGTCCATGAACTGGCAAGGCAGTAAGTTCAAGAACTCAATTTGAAAAAGACTCCAGTCGAACAGTAAACCACCTTCCCCATTTGTCAAGCAGCATAAAGCACTACTCTACAGCAGACCATTCGTTTGGCTGTTAAAGTCACATGAGAACGTATACTTAGGAGAAGATGATGGTTCATTGCGCAGTTGTGATGGATCCAGGGCCAGGCACGAACATTAAATATGATTTACAGAAGTCTTGACTTTGGAGAAGAAGCTGCTAACTGTAAGTACTGTTTCTTGACTAGAACGACTTTGCAGCTCATGACTAAGATCAGTGTAGAGAGTGAAATCTTGGTGATCTCATATGAGGATACCCTTCATTAATAATAAGAGGAGGTCTCGGACCTGGACTAGGTAAACGTGACTGCGTCTAGCGAGGTGGAACATGTATAAGCTCTTCACTCACTTGGATCATTGAGTTTTTGATGACTCTGCTAACATCTAGCCTCCACTCAGCCACATCAGGGTTGTGGTCATCCAGATTGGAAGAGAAAGCCAAAAGGTGGGATTTGAAATGTTCTGCAAATAATGGATAAAGTAGTAAATAAGTAGAAAACGATGGCAGAGCATAACAGAATGTAGCGAGTAAACTAAGAAAAAATAGTGTTATTTTAACAAAAAAAGACATTCTACTAGATAACTGATTACATTCTACATGTAATCTATTATGCAAATCATGTTTTTAGTCCTTCACAGGAACTATTAGGCTAATGTAGCTAACAAATAATGGATGCAAGTTTATCATTTGCACCAAACAATATTGCATTGTTGGGTAATTTGGGTTGTTGGGTGACTTGTTTGTTTGGTATATTATACTGTATGATATATCACTATCTATGAAGGATGTAAATAATATTTGGCACTAAACTTGTATTCAGTATTATATACACAGTATGTATATTTTATATAACAATATGTAAAAAAATTCCTCGTCTACATCTCAATTCATCCCAAAGCAACAAAGCAATGTAATACATCAAGACTGCTGTGCTTGGAATTGCATTCTCTTTGAGTCCATAGATTCGAGTATGAATTCATTTCCACAGGAGAGAAGGGGAGAGAGAGTGACGGAGAGCAAGAGACAGAGAGACAGAGAGAGAGGTAGAAGTAAAAGCACAATGCCGACGAAAGAATTCCCATGTTAGCTAGCTGTCAGCAAAGAGCCACTCACCGTGGACAGCGATGGTTTTCCTGTCTTGCAGGATAGTATTCCCGGCTGCCACCTGCACAGTGACGATGTTGATTCCCTCCCGAGGGAACGTGAATGCCACACTTCCCTCCAGTGTGATTACCGGCTGGGGTTATGTAAGCAAAGGTGAGAAGAAGACATGGATAGAGATTGACAGGAAAAAGAGAGAGGGCTGCATCCCATGAGAACCACTTGTCAGTCTGGTTAGTGACAAAATGGCTACACTTATTTATATTGTACGACACTGAGCACACACACACACACACACACACACACACACACACACACACACACACACACACACACACACACACACACAGAGCTTCATTGGGTACACAGACCTTGTATCTACACTCATTGTCAATTTTTTTAAGCACCTCTGATCATATAGGTGCACTTTGTAGTTCTACAATTACAGACTGTAGTCTGTCTGTTTCTCTGTAGACTTTATTAACCTTCTTTCACCTGTTCTTCAATGATCAGGACCCCCACAGAGCAGCTCTTATTTGGGTGGTGGATCATTCTCAGCACTGCAGTTACACTGAGGAGGTGATGGTGTGTTAGTGTACGCATAAATCAGACACAGCAGAGCTGCTGGAGATGTTAAACACTATGGTATCTCACTGCCCACTCTATTAGACATTCAGTCATCTAGTCCTTCACTAGTGGCCACAGGATGCTACTAGCTGGATAGTTTTGGTTGGTGCACTATTTTCATTCCAGCAGTGACAATGAGGTGTTTAAAAAAATCAGCATCTCTGCTGTATCAGATCCACTCATACCGGCACAACACACCACCACCACATCAGTGTCACTGCAGGGCTGAGAATGATACACCACCCAAATAATAGCTGCTCTGTGGGGTCCTGATCATTGAAGGACAGGTGAAAGGATGTTAATAAAGTATACAGGGAAACAGATGGACTACAGTCTGTAATTTTAGAACTGCACCGTTGTGGTCCGTGGAGCTGATCAAATGGACAATGAGTGTACAAGGTATGTGTACCTAATGAAGTGGCCAGAGAATGAGTATAACACTATGCTTTTAAATATCAGATCACAATACACTTAGTGCAATTATTAAAGGGCCCATATGATGGTAACCCATATTTTCTTCACTTTTTGGAATAAATGAGTTTGGTGAAGTAGGTAAAAAAGTTTCAACATACACCATTCACACTCCAGTTCATACAGTTCATCTATGGAAACTAAACTGGACAAGCAGCCTTTTGGTGATGTTACAAAAACCAAAACATTCACATGTACCAGCCTATTTAGCTCCACCCATTTACATTGAAATGTTTATAGCCTGGACTGATGTTAATGTCACACAGAAAAGCAAATCTAAATTCTCGGGAAATGATGTAAAAATGAACCGTTTTTGATGCACAAACTTAAAGTTTGTATTAAGCAGTAAATATGAGAAAATAGACCCTCTAACTTTTCATATAAAAATTCTGTCATTGAGACTGATATGTGACCCCGCCAGGGAAAACCAGGTCAAAGTCATTCTTTTTTTTTTTCAAAATTAGTTTTTTTCAAAACAACTTTTTTGTGAATTTAAGTTTAGTTTTTGATCAAAATATGTACTCCGATAGATATCTGAGACTGTTATCTTTCATTTACAGCAATAACACTGAGTGGCTAAGTTTTGTCGCTAATGTGAGTGACACAATATTGACACGATATCTCAATAAGTTGCCCAGTGACTTTGACCTGGTTTTCCCTGGCGGGGTCACATATTGTAAAACCATTCAGTGTAGTTTGATGGTGCCCTCTAAAGAAACTTGCTCAGATTTCTTTATAATGGTGGTGATGGGAGCCAGGACTACGAAATATTGCCAGTTTATATACATACCTGTTTTTCTGAGGTTTTGTATGTTGAAGATAAATTAATGGCAAATTGTTTTCCTTGTAACACTCTCAATGCCTCAATGTGCATTTATTTTTCCAAAATGTTCTGTAATCCAGTATTTCGGATGTATTTGTAGCCATTTCATGTAATACATTAGAGGCATTAAATGCTTCAGATGTCTGTTTCCTATCACCACAGTTCATCAACCCACTCTGATTGACTTTGTTCATAAAATCTATTGAAATTTACATTTAACTATCAAAAAAGTGGCTTTTGGAAACCTTTTCATGTGTACCCAAACTTTTGACTCTAAAGACAGAAGAGCAGTGCATTAATGGACATAGTGTATAACATTTGCTTTTCAACTCCTTGCACTTTTAAAGCAAAGCCCAGCTGTTGGCCTTACAAAGGCTCCGTGCTTACAGAGGCTGAGAGAGAATAAGGTACCTCAGAGTTGTTTCCAAACCACCAAATGTAGGTGACGGTTCCCACTTGGCTCGGCCACAGAACCGCTGTCAAGTTGACTTCCTTATTTTTCACCGCCACAAAGGGAGCAGAGAGATGGATATACTCCAGCTGACCTAGTATGAGAAAAAGAGAGGGAGGGAGGGAGGGAAGGAGGGAGAGAGGGAGACATGAGGCAGAGAAAATAAAGCCAGGAATGAAGAAAAAAAAAAGAGGGAAGAAAAGAAATAGTTTATAAGACAAAGTTGGTCCCTGAAATTCAAAACTAAACAGCCCTAGTGAAAAGAAAAGAAAAAAAAGAGTCATCTCCAATATATTCACTGCTATTCCTCTCAGGGAAGCTTCTGCCATCTGTGGGTGATTTTTCATCTCCTGTGCTTCCGCTTCTCTCGCTCCGTTTCTGTGTTCCCGGGCACGGCTGGATTGACAGATTGGAGGATGGAAACTCTCCCTGATCAATAACTCAGCACCGTGGCATCTGTCTACCTCTAGCACACCAGGGATGGTCAGCTCAGTCAGGGGTGAGAGAGGGAGGGGGGTAGGGGGGCAAGCAAGATATCCCATTAATGTTCCCATTGATTTCAGAGTATGATCTTCAAGAAGTGTTCAGCATGTGTTCAGCTAGAAAAGACTCTGTGAGAGTCTTGGAGGACGCCGACTGAAGTCAAATTCATTCATCTGACCTTGTGTAATGGTCAAAAAGCTGAAATCTGCTCCACTTTCTTCAAAACAAAGGTGTCACAAAAGTTATTTTGCAACCACTGAAAAACCATTTTATATGTGTGTAATGTTATGAACATGAATGCTGTGTTCAGTTATGTAGAACCACTTTAAGGCCACATCATGTAAAGATTCTGTACTTTCCTACAGTTGTACATCCAAGCCAGACAACATTTAGGAACATTATTTTGAAAGGAGTCCAGTGAAAAAAGAAATAACACCTTTCTGATTTTGGTAATCAGGCATATTGAGTGGAATCTCAAGAATATTTATGCTACTGGCCATTAAAATTGCAACACCAAGATAGACAATGCAGAGTTGTAATGTTGCATTTTTAATGGGCAGCAGTATAATACATATTGAAATATATTACTGCTCTAGTCAGCTCACGCTTCTAAAATTATACACTCTACCACCAGAATAATCAATCCAGATGCATGTAAATAGGCAGATTAAATATTAATGTTTGATGTATGTACGTGTTTCTTTAAATAAATAAATGAATTATTAAAAAATAATGTTCACTCCCCAGTCCACAGAACCCATATATACAAAATCTTAACAGCCTGCTCAAATCGAATAATACAGAAACCAACACCTACACATATACTTCTCTATTCAGCCTACAGTAGTTTAGCTCCGCCCCTTTCACATTGAAGTTATAAGGAGTGTTTTAGTCTGGTCTTTTTTTTTTTAACTGAGTGTGATTAGCATTTTGAGGTGGGCATTTATTAGTCTCCCTTCTGTTGAAGCTTATGTTCAGACTGTTTTGCTATTCATCAGTAGTTTGTTTAAGTTCATCAACCTGTAGTCAATGTTGGAGTGCAATTAAACATAAAGGAACCACTCAAGTAAATATAGTGGAACCTTGACTTATGAGTTTACTTTGTTCTGTGTTGGAGCTCGTAACTCAATTTGCTCGTATATCAAATAAAATTGAAATGCTATTAATCTATTCCAGCCCCCAAAACTACACCCTTTTAAAAAAAATGAAAATTATTAAAAATGAAAATAAAAAAAATACTTTATAAATAATAAATAATGTATAAAAAGTAATACTTAAGAAAAGAGAACATAAAGAAATAAACTGGTTTATTAAGTATATTTAACTTGAAGATCAGACTAAGATGCTAGAGGAGGTGATTGGGGGAGTTTTTCATTTTGTGCTCTATCACTTAACTTACTCGCTACACACTTAATGCTACACTTTATTGCTAAACTTAACTGCTACTTTAAAAAAAAAAAGAAAATCTTCACTTAATCTTCTTTTTCACTTGTCTTTTCGCCACACTTTCCTTATTTTCACTTGCAGGACATTTCAATAAAATTCCCTTTCAAAATGTTTCTAAAATGAGTGAGACAGGTATCATTACACAGCGTCAAAAAAAACAAAAAACAAAACTGCAGCACGACAGCTCATATCTTGTAACATTTGTAAGCTGATTCACTCATAAGTCAAGGTTCCACTGTATTAAGAAATTCTAAAATTCATATCAATAAAAAATATTTTCACTCACATTCTTATTCAAATAATAACGTAGAATAAATTTTACTAGTGATCTTACAGTTTTGAACCCCTCTTTGTCATAGGGGAGTATTCATTTGATATGGAGGTAAGTAAGTACATATGATGGAGCGTGATTAAATTGTGAGTGCATGATGGACAGGTTTACTCACATGTAATGTGTAAGAAAAGCATTGCTGTCTCAGACCCGAGGCTGTTCTCAGCTGTTGCAGACACTCTGTATATTCCAACATTCTTGTAGATGTGTTTGATCCCATCCTCGATTGAGCTCACATTGGAGTATGTGATGGCATTACCATCACCAAAGTCCACTGTGATGCTTGTCCTTGATCCATCACCCTGTCAGAAAAAAGAAATGATGCTTGAATTTAACATCATGGCAGTAATTACATTAGGTATGCATCAAAATAAAAGGACTCGGACCCTTTAGAGAGAAGAACATCACAGATGCTTTCCTTGACATTGACTAAGCCCTGACATCTATAGTTCATCCAGCTATTGCTTAATTAGCTCTATTCAGAGTCTTCTCTCATGTCATAATAGGGGAATCTTAATGGACTTTTTCTGGCAAATCTTTTTCATTTCGTTTTCAAGGGCCTGGTTCTTGGAAAAGTGGATTATCTTCACTTCTTTTAAACAGAAAAGCTTGATGTATTGTGTATATGCCAGTCCATATATGTAAATTGCACTTGAAATAAAAAAAAAAAAACAAAATATGCAATTGTGAATTAATTGTTTCTAGGATGCCAACTAATTTATATATTCAGCATATAGCAGTGAATATTAAAGTTATAAGAAGTGTTTCAGCCCAGCTAGATTTTTGCATGAAGCACAATATGTCAGCCTATATGTATGTGTGTGTGTGTGTGTGTGTGTGTGTGTGTGTGTGTGTGTGTATAGTATATGTATGTATGTATATAGTGGCGCTTGAAAGTTTGTGAACATATTTCTGCCACTCACAAATATGTTATGTTGGATCATTTTCTTCAAAAAATAAATGACCAGGTATAATAGTTTTGTCCCATTTGTTTAACTGGGTTTTCTTTATCTACTTTAAGGACTTGTGAAAAATCTGATGATGTTTTAGGTCATATTTATGTAGAAATATAGACAATTCTAAAGGGTTCACAAACTTTCAAGCACCACTGCGTGTGTGCTTGAATATGTATGTATGTATATATGTATATGTATATGTATTGAATATGTATATATGTATAAACTGAAGAGGAGTAAAACTTGTAAAAGGTGTACAATTACAATGTAAAATGAATTGTGAGTGTTTTGCTAGACATTAGGGAGAAAAAATATAAGAAAGTTGTAGGGTATGAGCCTTTTAATATTGCAGCATATCTTGTGAGAGTTGAAACAGGGTTAGAAAAAAAATATTTCAAATTATACGTATTATCCTGGAAGAATACTAAAGAGAAGAAAAAGCTAACAACTAATAGCTGCTGACTAGCATTAGGAGCCAATGCATCATGCTAAGCTGCCTTCATTTCTAAAAGCCATGTTAGCATTTCAGTCACGCTACTCCTTTGTAGTGATTGAAAACTAACTGAGGGAACCAGTTAGCAATGTGCAAATGAATCATGTTATCATTGTTATCCACATTAGCATTTTGGGTAGAGAATTCATTTAGTGTGTAGTGATAAATCACCTGCTCAAGGAAAACGAGGAAGGTGACATTGTTGCTCAGCAGAGCTGTAAGTTTGCCCTCGTTGGTGACCAGGTGGAGACCTTTAGGTGCTTGGCTGGGGCATGGCAGCCTGCGTGCTGTGTACAGATCCACCACACCTCCAGTGCAGTTATTAGACACCACCTTCCTATAACTACAGATGTGTATACACACAGTTACAAAGGCGTATCAATGACCTATGGCACACAATTGACCAAAACTAAGATTTAAAGGTGCTAATATGCATCATGTACAATGTGTTTGTATACTTGGTAGCACATTGTTGATGAACCAGTGCATACACTATTCAAAAATTGCAATCATCCATCCAAAGTTTGGTATCATTATTAACAAATATACAAAATCAGGTTGCAAAAGGTATATAAAATAGGCCTCATCCACACATCAAATTCTCTCTACCCTAATCACTTACATGACCATACAAACCAGAGAATATTATAATATATAATTCTTATATAAGAAGCCCAAAAATATTTCAAAAACTCATGGTTAATGTACAAAATATACCATAAAATATAGAGCATTAAGTCTATGTGACCCGCCTGATGCAGCGTCCCTGTCCATATATAATATTATAAGAGACCAAACATACCAGTACATTCACTAATCCCATCTCTCTTAAACTACACACCTACTCCGGATAAAATATATGGAAAACGTTGGACTAAAACATATAAACAATTATTACTATGGTTTGAAACCTACCTACTAACGTTAAAAACTTATC
>BRDA01006462.1:36805-59112 GCA_036984385.1 Crenuchus spilurus
AGCTGCCTTCATTTCTAAAAGCCATGTTAGCATTTCAGTCACGCTACTCCTTTGTAGTGATTGAAAACTAACTGAGGGAACCAGTTAGCAATGTGCAAATGAATCATGTTATCATTGTTATCCACATTAGCATTTTGGGTAGAGAATTCATTTAGTGTGTAGTGATAAATCACCTGCTCAAGGAAAACGAGGAAGGTGACATTGTTGCTCAGCAGAGCTGTAAGTTTGCCCTCGTTGGTGACCAGGTGGAGACCTTTAGGTGCTTGGCTGGGGCATGGCAGCCTGCGTGCTGTGTACAGATCCACCACACCTCCAGTGCAGTTATTAGACACCACCTTCCTATAACTACAGACGTGCATACACACAGTTACAAAGGCGTATCAATGACCTATGGCACACAATTGACCAAAACTAAGATTAAAAGGTACTAATATGCATCATGTACAATGTGTTTGTATACTTGGTAGCACATTGTTGATGAACCAGTGCATAAACTATTCAAAAATTGCAATCATCCATCCAAAGTTTGGTATCATTATTAACAAATATACAAAATCAGGTTGCAAAAGGTATATAAAATAGGCCTCAACCACACATCAAATTCTCTCTACCCTAATCACTTACATGACCATACAAACCAGAGAATATTATAATATATAATTCTTATATAAGAAGCCCAAAAATATTTCAAAAACTCATGGTTAATGTACAAAATATACCATAAAATATAGAGCATTAAGTCTATGTGACCCGCCTGATGCAGCGTCCCTGTCCACGCCCCCTGCCTTGTGTTATCTTCATGTCCACACCCCCAGTCACTTCACGTTATGTTGACAAGTTCATTGTACGCACCTGTGCCCTGTTAAGTTCACAGCCCTCTCGTATCTCCCTCCATTGCTAAAAATACTTTTTGACCAAAACCTTATCTTAAAAGTAACGTTTAAAAAAATGCTTCAGGTTTCAGGCAATGTATATAACCATGTCCTGTAATAACTTTCTGTTTTTCTAGATATATTAAAGTCTTCAGACATCTGGTTCATTACTGCTGGGAACAACTGAGAGCCTGCGAGCTTCTTTGGAATTACATATTTCAAAACAAACTGCTCTGAATGTATTTAATTATTCTTAACATTTGAAAGGAATTGGTACAATTCCCCTCTCAAGAGGGACTTGATTATTTACCCGTTTGTTGAGTCTGTATGACTGTGACTCTCAGAAATGTTGAATGAAGTCTCACCCAGTACTGTTGAGGAAGGTGTGGCCTGTAGTACAGCTTCTGGACATGGAAGATGGCTGAAACCAGAATGCTGGAGTACATCTGCCATCTGTCCTCCTTTCATAGCCATAATCACTAAAATACAAAAACAAATAAAAACACACGTAAACAGAACCAGGAGACTCAGGCTACAAGAGCTGGCTAATCTCAATTAAGAAGAAAGCCATGTTAACATTGTAAACACTCAAAAGAAAGCTTGTAACTTCCTATTAAAATCTTGGAAACGGTAACTTTATAAGTAATTCCAGGGGCCTAATCTCTCAAATATCACAGATGTTGCAAGAAAAGTGCTGGATTTCATGGCAGTAAAAACCATTATAACCAGCAATAAACCATTAAGCTGCATAAAACAGAAAGAAGTCTCCAGGTGGTTTGTGGCTCAATTATACACATCATGAGTGTAGTTTTGCACCAGTTGAACAGTATCTTTCCCACAGTTTAATTTATATAACACCTTTTCCTAAAAAAACAAGTTTCCAACTGTTTCCTGGCCAGTGGTGGGAAATCTCACCAGCTCATTTTCTAGGGTCATTCAACTTGCTTAGGAAACAGGTATTACTTGAAGGTGAAGATCCCTCCCGAAAAGTCTAGTTTCTACAATACAGCATCGTGCTCCAAAACAGCTCATTCAACTCAGGAAAATAGTGACTTAGTCCCTAAAGTTTCACTGCCACTGAGTTCCTTTCAAATCATATATTTCATCCCAGAAGGTTACTTGAAATTGGCAAGGTCCAATGTATAGAAACGTGTAAATAAAATTATATTGAATTTCTGGTGCATAATGTTACCAACTGGTTGTTGCAAATGATTAATTGTACATTCTGTATATTTTCTGTTAATATAATTTAAGAATTTTTTCATGGGCGGCACGGTGGCTCTCAGCACTGGGATCAAGTCCCAATCTGGGTGGAGATTCCATGTTCTCCCTGTGTTTGTGTGGGTTTCCTCCCATAGTCCCAAAACATGAAGGTCAGGCAAACTTGGTACTCTAAATTGTCCTTGTGTGTGTCCCCAGCGATGGAAAGGTGCCTTGACCTGGGCTTGGCTAGGATGGTGTGTAATGCCCTGCCCTGTGCCTGATGAGGGGGTAGGGGACTAACGGCAACACTGTTCAGGATTAAGGGGATGAGATTATGAATGGATGAACATTTTTTCATTTTTTAAATCATTATTTTAGGGGTTAACTTTGCACAAAACATTCACAACATGTAAAATGCAACTGGCATTTTCAAATGTGTAAAATAAAAAAGGGTTACAAAGTGATTGTGATGCGATAACATTCAGCAAATAGCCTCCATGTAGCGTCTACTCTTCCTCACTTATCTTACCTAACAACAACACTGACAAGACAAAAACATCTCTTTCAAACGAAGGACATCTTTTCATGCACCCGACACGCGATCGATCACAAACTCCACTGTTTTTCTTTATGATCAAGCAGCCAGACGACACAAGCTTAAGTTGTTTGTCCTACAATTAAAACCCAATGTGACTGCGCAGCCCAGACGATGGGGACAAATTGCTGCAATTACGGCTACACGCTACACAGATGCGGCTGCGTTGTGATAGTTAATGAAAGCTATTACGCTCCCTGATTAATGTCTTTCAGCAGGCGTTCCTAGCAGCGGCAGCACCCGAGGGGCTTGAGGATTTGGGACGTTACAAAAAAGCAACATTAATAATTTGAATAAATCCTGGGAAAATGAGAAAAGCAGCATTCGGATTGCACAGCGGGGGAGCAGGGTGAATGCAGTGAATGGTTTTCAACCTCAGCAGTGAGGTGAGATTTCTTAGAGAGGAAGACATAAGAGTCAAGTAAAGGGGGGTCACAGAGTTCTAAAAGCATTTGAAGGCATCGTATGCTTTAATGAATAAAAAAGCACCACACAGCAGTTGGTATTACTGTCTTTGTGGAAGATTTCTCAATGTCTGTATTTCTATTCATCCATTATCTTCCACTTAATCCTGGTCAGGGTTGTGAGTGCCCTACCCCTTCACTGGGAGCAGGGCCAGTGTTATGCCCAGCTCACACAATTCTGTAGATACTCTTTGTGATCCCCAAAATAGCCCTGACTCATCAAGGCATGGATTTCACAAGACCTCTGAGGTACAATCTGGCATATTAGCAGCAAATTGTTAACATCTTGTAAACTGAGGTGGAGCCTTGCTGTGGATCAGCCTTGTTTGTCCAGCACATCTCACAGGTGCTTGATGACTAGGGTTGCAACGGTATGAGATTTTCACGGTATGATAACCATCTCAGAAAATATTGCGGTATCACGGTTATTGCGTAATTTCACAAAAATTATTATTGTAAAGAGACAGTGTAAAGTTAACAAAAGGTTTTATGTTTACAAACTATTTATTTTAGCTAAAACCTGGAGCTACCTTTAATGACAGTTATATATAAAATGTCTCTTTAAAAAAAGACATGAGGACCACCTGTGTGTAAATATAGTTTAAATGTTTTAATAAGAAAAGTACATATGTATCTACTGCTGCTTAACATAGTATTAATATACTAGAAGTCACACTTGTACTGTTTATGTAGCTACAAATGTCTTCAAGCACCATTTGTTTATGTGAAGAAAATAGGTGCACTGTCACTTTAAGGTGCATGGCCTGGACCGGTTATAAGCTGTTCGGAGTGAGTGGCAGTAAGATTCTGGTAGTAAATGTTTTCTTACCATATGTACCATTACAGTTTGTGTTGCATCTTATATTTGGAACAACCAAACCATGGTTTAAGTTTTATTTTTGTTTGTTTGCATCACATCTACAGTTAGTAATAAATAACTGTTTGTTTTTGTTCATGTACACAGAGTCCTGTGGAGTTTTTCTCGGAATAACACAGACATGAGTAGTCGTTTTAGTCACCAAAACCTTGTTCAGTCACACACCTCCTTTAGCTTCCACTTACGTCCACAAACTTTGTGAATGGGATATGCATCCTTCACGTCCGTTTTGCATGTATCTGAAGTAGTCCCACACTGCTGATTTGATGCTGTGCTCTTCAATGTGATTCCAATTGCCGAGGCGGAGCGGTGCTGTGCATGTGCGGGCGAGATTCTCAGCTAGCTTGCCTTTTTCCTTTATTACCGGTAATAAGCAAATGCCCACAGTATGTAAACCATGCATTTTAATACTGTGGTATAGCCTACCGTGAAACTGGTTACCGATGCAACCCTATTGATGACTTTGAGACTTGTAGAAATTGGAGGCTTGAACTGGGAATACCAATGCCAACCATATTTAGGTGACAAGATGTCAAAGTAACATCCAAGGCCTAAGTTTTCCCAGTCGAAAATTACCCAAAATATCACACTGTGACATTGAATATTGTATTTTTCAGCATTGCAGTAGATTGTAAACAAATCAGACACGGTTGTTTTCCACTTATCTCAGTGAAGAAGTAAGAATTAGTCCTTTTTTTTTTTTATTCGACACTCTTGATTCTACACTGTACATTTGTTTAGCTGGTATTGAAGAAATACACATCAGACAGACAAACAGACACATACTATAGACAAACAGGCCAAACAGATTCTATAGCTAGATTAATGGATGGAGAGATGGACACTATACAGATTGGCCAACAGATACTTACTACAGACAGACAGATACTATAAACAGAGAGAGATAGACAGATAGATAATATAGACAGATATGTATATTATATATACAGAAATGCTGATGGATGGATGGATGGAGATAGGTAGGTAGATACTGTATATAGGTATACATACATACATACATACATACTATAGACAGACAGACAGGTCTCCCACCCATATTTTTTTATCATTTCCAAAGATGAAATACATTTATCTGAAACACCACACTTACACCCACAATTCCAACCCCTTTGTCTTACTTCCATCACTGTTTTCTTCCTGCTCTCTTCTCACAGCTGGAAGCTGCACAGCTGACTAGTTTCCACTTAGCAGAAGCAGTCTCTGAGCTAATCTAGCAGAGCTTCCCTGTAATGCTAATCATAGAGGCCTAGCCATGACGGTGAACTCTGTCTTATTTCCTTTTTTTAACTCATCACTCCATTTTCCTTTCTGATATATGTTTAACTCTGTTTCTGCATTAAAATAAATGTCTAAAACACTAAGTCTGTTTCTGAATAAATATGACTAATGATATCATTAATTTATGTAATGTTTAGTGCTAAAACATCAATAAAACAAATACAATATGTACATACACACATTTGATTCAGTTTCCTCTAACAATGGCCTCAACTGTCACCACTTTTTAGTATTATTCACACATCAGCTCTTTCTCGCCATTAAAATCGGTGAGTCAAACTCCTGTCTTGGACCTCAATGACCCAATAACACCTGACTCAGCTCATTAGCTAATTATCAAGCCCTTCATGAGCTGGATCTGCTGTTTTTGTACAGAATTTCTATTATATGTATAGCACACAAATTCATGCTGCATAAATAAATCTATAAAATATTAGTTACACAATCAAAAATGTAAATATTTTAAAATAAACATTTTAAAACGTAGCTGTCACTATATTTTCTCAAAATCCATCCCAAATGGGAAAAAAATGGAAACATGCAAGTGATGTTTATTAATCCATATCAATGGTGCATGTAAAGATCTGGGATAAACTAGACTGTGAACAAACACTTGCTTCTCTTGGACATGTTGGATGCTGGTAAAACAAAAATATACAAGCACATAGACTTGAGCCACTTTGAAAGGGGCCAAATCCACTATATGGTTAAAAGTGTTGGCTCAGTCATTTCTTCCAAAATCAATTGTATTAAAGTAAGGTTGAACCAGATACACGTTTCAGATGAGTATCCGGTACGGATAAAGCATTTTCATTAAATGAGTGAAACTTGTCAATATCCGTGCTTGTGCTCGTGAAGGAAAATCCTCATTGGGTAACTGACTATCTTCATGATCTGTGATTGGCCAGTCACACAGTGCGCCCACCCCTCCCTAAATAGACACATCTTAGAATTGTTCCACACTCTCACTCCCTCTCACACAGTCACTCAGTCACTCAGTCAGTCTCTCACACACACACACACACACACACACACACCATAATCAACATTGTTTAACTTTGTGTGGGAAAAAATGGCAAGAAAGTTAGGTATTAAATATAAATAAATAAATAAAAATCAGTTTGATCATAAAATTAAAAGAAAAAAGAAAGTTGTGTTGAATATGACAACTCTTGTTCATGGATACTTAGTAGTTCATCATTTCCTACTGCATGAGTTGTATTAATTCATCCACTTAAAAATATTAATGTTCTGAGTTTATTTAAACCACCTTGTAAATAGTTCTCTTACTTATGTGATCAAAAACATTGTTTTGAATCTCAATTCTGAGGCTGTTCTGTAAATAGTTTTCAAATAAACAATACATATAGCAACTTCTGATCAATTCATATCAATTTCAGACTTAAAATAATGTACCAATTTAAGCCCCACCCACTTCCGGCCCCCACCCACTCAGAGTACAGATAATTCAGATGGTTGAACAGATACTGATACAGATAGTGGTGTACTCGCTCATCCCTATATTAAACACTTGATCCTGTGTTTAATGTCTAATGAAGGTTTTCTACTAGATGTTGGATCATTGCTGTGAGGATTTGATTGTATTCAGCAACAACAATTTCAACAAAGTGTTGAATGATTCTAGAGAACAGTGCTCCACAGCTTTATACACCTCTAGCCCAAGCCTGGTATTAGGCATGGTGCCAAGAGGTTCATGGTTATCTGCTCCTATTCTATTGTCAGTACTTCTCTACAGGAACTAGACAAGCTGTGTTTGTACAACTGTGTCTGCAAACGTGATGTAGAAGAAGCTGCATCATCAGAAGAGGTGTCCACAGACATTTGGACATATCTTCAAAGCGGCAAGTCTAGTGCAGTGCTCCCAGTCAACAGTGGTCAGTGCCTACCTACAGTGGCCTCCAAATTCACCAGAGTTCAATCCAACTGAGCATCAGTAGGACAGTCTGGAACAGCAAGTCCGATCCATGGCGGTTTAGACTGCTGTTAACATATTTATGCCAGATACCAAATACCTTCAAAGGTCTTGTAGAGCCCATGACTATGTGGGTGGAAGTTGTTTTGGTTGTACATGGAAGACCAACAGCATATTAACCACATTAGCTAATTGCTTCTGCTTAAATGTTCCTTTTCAGATGAAGCAGTTTAAACACACAGCACAAACATCATAACATCATGTTTACTCTGAAATACTGACTTTATCTTCTTTAATTAATTACAATCTGACACCTGAGTAGGAAATATGAAGGCTAGAATGCATAGACTGCATCAGCATGAGAAACTATAGCATTCTATATTATCATATTTTGGGGACTATATAAATATGCTGCTTTTATTTTGGGGTTCACTGTAATATTTTTGAGCATGCACATGTTTGAATCAAGCACTTGGTTATTTAGTGAAAATTGGTTTAATCAGAGTAACACTTAAAAGGTGATGTTTTAATGTCTCTGTGTCTGTTAGGTGAAGTTCTTTACATATACAGCAGTAAGATCATGTGATTAGAGCAGAAAGAGCTGCTTCTTGTGTTAGGCTACATACATGTCACAACTCTATAGAAAGTGTGAATTGAATGAGTCTCTATGGGCATCAGTCATGTGCACAAGACTTGGCAAGTTAAGACAGCAGGAGGGAAGTGCTTGGGTTTTGACAGATGTAAGATACTCTTCTAGTGGAGTCAAAATATTGAACATGATGGAGGTGTATCTGACGGATAACTATAAAAAGACTTCAGGACTAGGAGTGGGAGGTATAGTGGTATGAAAGTGAATGCTAGTATGACGCTCCCATGTATATCATGATAAACACAAACAGTGCTGCCTCTAAAACCAACTAAACATCATCTTAATCAGCTCAAATTATCCTTATAAATTCAACAAAAGAGCATTTTTGACCAAACAGTATAGCCTTTACTGAGCAGAAACAGAGCACTTGGATACATGTCATGTTCAATGTGATGTGAATTTATAACAAATAGAAATACAGTGGAACCTTGACTTATGAGTTTAATTTGTTCTGTGACGGAGCTCGTAACTCAATTTGCATGTATATCAAATTTAATTTCCCCATTAAAATGAATTGAAATGCTATTAATCTGCTCCAGCCCCACATTTTTTGTCATGTGTTTTTAATAACAACAAAGTAATTTGTAAATAACAAATAATGTATAAAAAATAATGTATAATAAACCCTAATTTAAAAAAAAAATTATTTTAATAAAATAAAATAATAAAATACACAATAGAGGACTAACAAAAAACTGGTTTATTAAATGCCACATTTTCAGCACATTCACTTGCAGGGCGTTTCAATAAAAACCTGTCCAAGGAGGTTTATTTCTTCCTCCCTTTCAAAATGCTTCAAAAAAGTAATAGTAAATTTTGCATTTCATTTGAAAATCAAGATCCTAGAGTCTGAACACACAGAATCGGAGGTGTCTGAAGTCCAGTGTGAAGTTTCTGTGATGGTTTGGGAAGCCCTGCCATCTGCTGGTGTTGGTTCACTGTGTTTTATTAAATTCAAAGTCAACATTGTTGTCTACCTAGAGGTTTCAGAGCACATGTTTTGTTCTGCTGACTAGCTCTGTGGAGATGCTGATTCTCTTTTCCAGCAGGACTTAGCATGTTCCCACAGTTCCAAAACTACCACATGGTTTGCTGACCATATTTCTGTGCTTGATTGGTCAGACAACTCTCCAGACCTGAACCCTATAGAGAATCTATGGGATACTGTCAAGAAGAAGATGAGAAACAGTCGACCCGACAATACAGATGACCTGAAGGCCACTATCAAAGAAACCTGACCTTCAGTAACATCTCAGCAATGGCCGAAGCTGATTGCCTCCATGCCACTCCACATTGTAGCAATTTGTTGTAAAGAAGCCCCAACCATGTAGTGAGTATGTATATGAACAGACTTGTGTTGCACATCCTTTTCTGATTGATTTTCTGAAATATTTAAATAATCTGAGATTCTGGATTTGATCAACAATAAAACAATAAAGCCTAAAAATATAAGTTTAAATCTAATGAATATTATACATGAAAGTGAACTTTTTTTAATTCAATTTTGAACAAAAAAGATTTTTCACTATATTCTAATTTGTGATGTATGACAGTATATTGCCCTATAAAAATAAAAAAAATAAAATAATAATTTTCAACAAATAAAGAACTGTATTTCATAATCTACAGAAAGACAATCAAAATGTGGTAAAACCTTATTTTAGAAGTTTTTATGTATTTATTTTATTCATTTTACATTTTTAGGGCTTTTCCAGAAGTGTTTAATGTCTGAAAGTTACCCAAGGTACCCATCCACCCAACACCCTTATTGTTATGATGACTCCCTTTCTGCCTGCACTGTCATATCACCCAACCCTGACTCTGATAGTAATTGTTTGAATAAAAGTGTAAAAAATGCCCATTATTGAAAAATAATTGCCATAATAGCTAATAACAACATTTTGTATTTTGAAAAAGGTTAATTCAACACTCAGCATATATAATTTATAACTCACAGGCACTGCTTGAAAATTCCTGAACTGCTGAGTGTTCAATAGATTTAATGTCTATGTTATTATTTAGTTTAAATAAGGAAACCTATTTTACAAGTAGGTGAACCTTCGTACGCTGTAAGTAAAATGTAAAAAGATTTACTCACCATTCAAAATCAGACTCTGTGCAGTCGCAAGGCTCCGACGTCAAGGTGACCGAATAGGTCTTACCCATAACACACCTGGCTATGGGCTTCAGCTTCCGGTAGATTCTCTTCACACCCATCAGACATGGCTCACCCTGAAAGCACATGTATTTTTTTCTTTTTTTTAATTTCAGCAACAAATTCTCTTTTTATTCTGATTTTCTTCCCTCCTATAAATAATTCACAATCAGCAGCGATGGTGCATGCATCCAGCACGCTTAGGGTGAAAAGAAAAGGAACGGAGAGAAATATGTGAGGGAAAAGAGTCGAGTCCCCACACATTGTGCATATTTTACAATATCACATTCTCCCTCAACTCTGTGGGGTCCCTTTTTTGGAAGGTTGCAGGGTGCCATGCCTTTCACTTATGTTTCATGTATATTGCACTTGAAGTCGTTTCTTCTTTTTTCCCTATTACACCCAAGAGAAACTAATCTGTTTTTTTTCAGGGGTAGGAATTGAGCTGGCTGAGTAAAAACGAGCCTTTTCCATATAAAAAGGAAGCCCATTTATCTTCTTCTGTCACATATAGCTGGACTTTATTTGAGTTTTTGCATCAGAATAAGTCCCACCGAATTGAGCAAACAATAAAAACCCACATCACATTTTTCATCCTCCTGAAAGGAGTGACTGCATCGTTTCAGAAAATACAATTCAGATTTTATTGTAATTCACTAGCGGGAGATGCTTGGGAAGGTTCTGATCCACTGGGCCGCAGGATATGTAAGGAAAACGCAGTTTGTATAAAGCTAAAGAATAATTAACTGAACATTTGGCTAACACACAGTTTCTGCTGTATCTCTTCTTGTGAAGTGTGTCTGTGAATTTAAACTTAAATTTAAGACGGGGCAGCCATGGCCTGGTGGTTGTGGATCTGGTCTTGTCACTGGAAGGTCACTGGTTCGATCCCTGGGCAGGTCATGACTAGGGCTGGGCGATATGGCTAAAAATTGTATCACGATATAAGCACTTCATATCGGTCGATATCGATAATTATTGAATTTTTTTTACCTATTTAAAATAAGGACTATGAGAAAAATATGCTACATTTAAACATTTTATTTCAAATTTAACCTTCTTCAGAAATGGCAACACAACCCTGAAAAACACTCAAATAAAAAAAATATCCTTGCCCTTATATATATATATATATATATATATATATATATATATATATTAGTGCTAGGAAGTTTACAAGGAAGTTAATCGCCTACTAATAACAATTATAATAAAAGTTATTATTATTATTATTATTACAATGATAATCAGCATTATTATTAGTAGTAGTAGTAATAGTTTTTGTTGTTATTATTAGTACTATAGCATCTCAAATAAACATTGGATAATAAATAGGAACCAACATGGATAATTATCATCAAAATGACAATGCTACTCACTAACAGCAGAGTGCAAACGATGGCCAAAACACTGCAGCCGTGTCCAGTCATTTAGTGATGTCGCCTTCACTATATTGGCCACACTGTCTGTAGTGATGCACACCATTTTGTCCTTAATTTAGAGCCGGCTAAGGTGTTAAAACAAGTTAGTCGTATTGCCGACAACGTTGGTCTGAGTACGGTCCGACTGAAAAAATCAGAAAAACTGTCATACTGGTGAGCTGACCTTTCTTTTTATTCACAATTTCTTCGCTCGCTGTCGTGCTGCTTGTCGCGCTGCTCGTCGCGCTTATATTCCACTCACCATGCGTCTCACACCGTGCCGGTTCAAGTTACACAAACAAGAGGGCGTGCATGAGATAACGAGGTGGCACAACCAAGCATGATAGTGCTCTGTGATTGGCTATTAGCGTGTCACTCCATACGTTGCTAGGCACCAGAGGACCAACCAACCAGTCTTGCTTCACAAGCGGGTGCATTTAAAGCGGAATCTTTGCTCTGGTTTATTCCAATGAAAAAAATATATATCGAACGTTCTATCGAGCGCATTTTCTATTGATATTGATTACGTGTCTATTGCGATACATATCGTTATCGTTTTATCGCCCAGCACTAGTCATGACTGAAGTGGCCTTGACCTAACCCCCAACTGCTCCCTGGGCACCGTGGATAGGGCTGCCCACTGCTTCGGGCACATGTTCTCACAGCCTAGTGTGTTCACCAGTGTTTGTTTCACTGCACAGATGTGTTTAAATGCAACGGGCAAATTCCGTGCAATCACATTGGCAAAAAGATAAATCTAATCTGAATCTGATAAGACAGAAATGCACAAACAACAGTGCATCACGCAGACACAAAACAGAGCTGTATTCTGCTGGGCAGTCACATGCGGAATGTTCTTTGCTTGCTGTTCAGGCTGAGAACTAAACCAATAAAGGCAGAGTGAGATTATCTAAAGTACTGTTAATAATGAAGAGACAGCAATGGTTTCCAAATATGACTGTCAGTGTTAAACCGGGAACACTCTCATCTAATCTGGAAACCTTAACATGTTATTTTTATGCAAATTAATCATATTATCATGTTAGACTCCCCATAACTACTGCGCACAAGGTTGGCAGGTTTGCTGTAGCCCATTTTACCATCTTAATTGGTCTGTTTTGCTGCAGCAGATGCAGGGTGCTGGTGTTTGGACTGCTTTCAAAATTCACCAAAAAGTACATGAAGCAACACAGTACAAAGGAATAAATTGTGTTGTGATTGTATAACTGGGGCGTTAAGTACCTGACTACCCAACAACAGGCAGGAAACAGCGAGTGAATGAGATCTGAAAATATACACGTTTATGTATCTGTTTCTTTTTTCATTACATGGTGCAAAACAAAGTCCTCGGCTCATCTTCCTCTGCATATAAGCCAGAGAAGTGGTATTAATACAAAAAAAACATCAAATGTTCACACCAAGTACATCAGTGACTGTATTTGATGTTGAGTGTCTTAAGATGTCAAGTGTCCTATTAGCAACATACCTTTATACCTTCTTATAGAAAATGTCATAAACACCATTTGTGAATTCACACGTCACTTACAAAGTACTCTTGAAGGAAAAGTTAGCAAGAAATCAAAATAATGTGGAGTATTTAATGAGCCGAGAGCAAAAAACTAGTGCAAACCATGAAACCTTAAGAAAAGCTTGTTGTATGTCTTCATTTTTGTAGTAGCAGTCTTTTTGAACCTTATTCTTTAAAACTTTTTTATTATTTTACCCCTGATTTTCTCGCCAATGTATTTTTAGTGGCCAATTAACCCCGCCTCTTTAATCAACTCTCCCCATCACTGTCACTTGTAATGTCCCTGACTCTTTTGGGAGGGAGTAGATGAGCACCTCCTCCGATAACAGTGATAACAGCCTCTCTTTTCCCCAAACTGGCGATACATTGGTGCAGCTAGCGTGCTCGGAGGAAAGTGCAAATCCCCAGTTCTGATGGATCGCCCAGCATACGCCTAAGTCAGTCGACACTGTTATAGTGTTCGGGAGAGTGCACCATCTTGCCCACGCTTTAGTCCACTGTGCCACTCGGGCCCACTATTGTGGAATCTACGTGTGCTGTTTGAAGCATGTTTGGGATGGTTCATTTAGATCACATTGTAGTTCTTATTCAGTAATCAGTCAAAGCAATAATACTACTCACAGACGGAGTAAACAGTGATTACTTTGCATGTGATGGTCTGGGATATATTAGACAGTAATTGTTGACACAGTCAGTGCTGCCTGTGTTACCTACTGGAGGAAAATATGCAGACCTAAGCCACTTTAAGCCAAATACTTATGTCTATATGGACAGCTAAAGCAACAAGGCTTGTGAGGTGGTCTCCAAATTCAACAAATAATAGACTTTGATGTCAGATACCATCTTCAGAAGTTTTGTAGAGTCCATGCTTTGGTGGATTGGAGCTGTTTTGGTGGCAGAGGGAGAACAAATGTCTTTCCTGAACACATTTATGCCATGTTCACACCTGGCATTAACATGCATCTTGGGTGATCTGATCATAAGTGGAGTGAACATGGTACAGTGTATCTTGAGGACATTCAGAGGTGTTCAGAGATGCAGTTTGACCACATTACGGTTGTAGTGTCAATGGAAAAGTGTCTAGATTAATCTCTGAGTGCAGTAAGCACCACCCACTTTAACCGCGCCACTGCCCCAGCCAGAAAATAGATAATAATGCCCACCATGCCCCTCCTCGAGTGGAGAAATCTGATCACAAT
Organism: Crenuchus spilurus; assembly: GCA_036984385.1. Taxonomy (NCBI): domain Eukaryota; kingdom Metazoa; phylum Chordata; class Actinopteri; order Characiformes; family Crenuchidae; genus Crenuchus; species Crenuchus spilurus. The sequence goes on from BRDA01006462.1 coordinate 51,001, forward strand.
AACTTGTGATCACATCACCCGATACACACATTAATGTCAGGTGTGAACAGGGCCTTGGAGTAAGGGCTAAACTGTGTAAATTTGATTTTTGACCCTTAAACTATTCCATTAAGCCCATCTCTTCAGGCTATTGGACTGAAGCAGTGCAGAGAGTAGCTTGGACACTAGACTTGTGAAGGCACTTAAAAAAGGACAGAGTAATGCAGTGGCCCATAGAGATAGGTGGACTCCCCGGAGAGAGGACAGTTGGCTGTTAGCCTGGGCTCGATCATACATTATTCTCTCTGTGCAAGTGCACACAGGCTGCAGCAGCCCTGGAGGACAGCATGTCACCATTGGTTAAAAGAGAATCACCTGAGTAGCTCTGGACGCTGGGGCCGAAGAGAGTGCCGCTGTCCACGGCTTGGCTCAAAGCTCCGAGATTAGACCTCACAGATGTCATAAAGATTGGAAAGAACAGGAGCGGGCAGTGACACTTCTGATCAAACCCTGATATGACTTGCTGGAGCAACTCGAATACCATGTGAGAGGAGATAGAGTAATAGTCCAGGGGGAAAAAAGGAACAATCTCAGGTGAGGGGAGGGCACTGCAGCCACGCTTTCTGAATAACCTCGCAAAGCATCCATGCTAATGATATCCACTGTCATTACCAAGAAGGCTTAATAAGTGTGGGATCACACAGAGCATTTCCTAAATGTGGAAAGACATGAGACATGTCGGGTATTTTTTATTAATGATATCTGTCATTTTCCTGCTAAAAAGCAACTAAATTTGTAGTATTATTAGTCAAGGCTCTGTCAGGAAAAACAGATAATTTTGTATTTATAAAGGCAGTTTTGCTCACTGAAGCCAGACTGTTGATATGGTGACATAACAAACACACCCCTCCCTTCAGTGCTCCTTAAAAAGGTCTGCCTTCAAAATTCATACATGTGCATTGGCAAGGTATCGAGACAGAGCTTTCAGACCAAAACATATACAGACAAAACATAATCAGGGTAATTAATTGGCTTTAGCAAGGTTAGCGTTAGCTAGTTTGTGTGTTAGTAAAATATTGCTATAACTGCTGTCGCTAAACAAACCAAACGTCCACAAAGGGAACTAAACAATACGGAGCTATTTGTGTGAAACAGTAAAAACAAAAAAATCATTATTCCCCATTTATCAGGGAGGAATTAGAGCAACATCCTCAGCCCTTTTCATGACTTTCATTTGGAAGTCTCTTCACTACCCAAACCCACCACCAATGCTTTCGCCCATCCTGTGCATGTGCAGCAACGCCCCCTGTTAATGATTGGCTGGAACAGTATTGTGTTACTCTGTCTAAGCCACTGTTTGTTTCCCATGAGTCAGGGCTGAGTATGAACACCAGACTTTTCCAAAGTGCCGACACACCAGAGAGCTAGCAAAGCATTAGAAAAAATTCATTAATTTTACAAAAATTGCACTGGATTGGATTGAAATTGTGTACAGTACCTTTAACCACTTCAACTATTAGAGCTCACAGTCATGTAATGCAAATAAACAGTGCACACCATGTTTGTCCTATTGAAAAAAAACCCACAATTTGAACACATCCTAAGTCATCATTAGTTTTAGCACAATGCTAAACAAACCAAATTATGTGAATGAAACTTCTACTATTCATTGGTGATTGATTGTCTTGGATACAACTTATCAATCATCATAAAAAATATAATGTAAAGCTTTGAAAAACTATATAAATACTGTAAAAGTTTGACTGAACCCTAAATTAAACACTGATAAAGGCAATGTAATGTAAGACACCCAGAAAGTGAGGTCTGACAGCAGTTCCACTGCAACAGTTGAACTGTTGAGTCAATTATAGTCCAAAATTGTTAGCAAAATAAAACATTTTTAAAGGTAATTTGCTATATATATATATATATATATATATATATATATATATATATATATATATATATATATATATATATATATTAATTTGCAGTTTCCCCAAAAGTCTATCAGTCAAGAGTTCTTTTGTGTTATCTAACAACATAATACTACTTCTCCATCCTGGTCCTGGACTACCATTACATGCTCTTACATGATGATGTGTCCCTGCTCTAATACGCTCAATTAAGCCCAGTAAGGACTTAATTAGCTCATTAGCTGGATCAGGTGTGTTTGGAGCAGAGGAAACAAGGACAAAGAAATACTGATACTGTGCGGCAATGTTAATTGGTCATCTTACTTGTTAATTGCATTAACCTTGTAGCATGATGTTTGTCTATGTATGTATATATGTATGTATGTATGTATGTATGTATGTATGTTTGTATGTATACATATTCAGGGTGTCCCGTTCAGGGTGTCCCGTTTGATTCTTTACCCGTGAATAACTAATACTAATGAAGATATGGCAATTAAATATATACTAAATATAAATATACCTCAGTCTGTGAAAAAAGACTAATATGTATGATTATAGTGCAGGTAGACAGATGTTAATTTCTGATGACTAATATCTGTGGCTGTCGGAGTGGAGGCCGGCGCCTGTTCAGCCATTTCCATCAGTCACCTCTGATCAAGAGAAAAGAACTGCATGCTGGACATTTTCAGCACATTTTGTAACATCAGTCTTTTTCACACACACACACACACACACACACACACACACACACACACACACACACTTAAGTACATTTAACCCAAATTTCATCACCAGATCTTCATTATTATTAAAGTTATTCACGTTTGTTTTGTTAAAGAAGCAATATATATATATATATTGATGTATTGATGTATATATATATATGAGTATACAGAAGTAGACTGTAGCTGAGGAGGGTGCTGTATATTACTTAAAATGTTTCAGAAAGGTTATGAAGAAAAGGTTCATCAACTATAGTACAAGTACAGTTGATATGTAGAAAAGGAAAAAAAGAATGAGCCTTATCCATGAGTCACCACTGGACTGTGTTTTTATTATTATGCTATTATGGGGAAGTTCAAATGTCATGATTGACACAGGAGATGATGAGAGTAAACCAGCAGCCAGAGGCAAAACTGTATGGCTGACTCTCTCTGCCATCAGAGTAAGGTTCCTGTCCACCTACCCTACAGGCTAACTGTGTGCTTGGACCCCAATCACTCCCCATCTGTCTAAATGTACATTTCTGAAGGATGGCTTGGAATGCACATACAGACAAATATGATATAACAGTTGCATATCAATTCACATGAGGTACACAGAACTGTTACTTGTCAGTCATAAGTTTGGGGACATACTGCATGTATTTATAATTTTTTGGTTAAGCAAAAAGAAAGCAAAAATGTATATATAATCACTGTTGGAACAAAATGTTGTACCACCTGTTGCATCAATTGAACACGCCACTGTTTACTTTGATTTTCATAATCAACTGACCAATAGAAATGCTCCAAATTATTTGTCCACACTTCCCTATTATCCTGCCCTTTTGGACAGCAGTCGATTTGGCCTTGATGATCATATTGTACTCTGCTACAGCTGACTGGTGTGCTCACTCATGTATATGTGCAGCAGAAGTACATTATATACATCAGACACATTTTAAATTACTGAACACATTTGTACTTTTTTACCTGTGATGGCATTTTTGGAAGGTAATTTAAAAGCAACAGTGAAAATGCAACATTACAACCAAACTTTTGTGTATGTAGATGTTCCACTGTGTGATGAGAGCATTACCTGGTTGTGGAGGTGCCAGGTCTGGTAGTCTGCCTCAGTGCACCGCCTGTTAAAAATAGACCTGAAGTCGATCTTCACCAGCTGCCACTCGGACCGATGACTGACATGACCGAAGATTCTGCAAAAAAAGGCAGCCCATCAGCCACCGTGCGTCTGGCGAGCGGCAGCATATTCAGTCTGCGCTGACTTGAGCGATTATCTAGACGTGGAAGGACTGGTAAGGTATGCTAATGACGCCGCTGTCACAACTGTATGTGCGGATCGCTATCGCTGTCCGGGAAGGTCGTTACATCGAGTTGACTCACAGGCAATCTTTGACATTCTTGGGTCTGGAATGCAAACCGACTACACGTTGGCATGGGAGGCAAGCCTGGCTTAGATGTCACAGAGTCAGGAATATTGATGCAGAAATATTTTAGACCTGTTGTTTGATGCTAACTGGGCCAACAGTCTCAATCTGAAGGAGAAGTGGTCTTCTATCTCTTAGATGTATAGAATTATTATTGTAATTGTGCTTAAAGTAGTTATGGAAATAAGGGGTTGGTTGGGTTGTCAGTGTAATGTTATCTAGTGCAGCAGGTAAAGCTGTCTAGAAACTATTGCGTTACACTTTTAGAGTTCACAGAACCTTCTCTCTCCAGTGGCAAGAGATGAGAATTTATGCTTTTCATATTGCAAAATCAAATTAAGGTTGCAGATGTTCTGTTGTTAATGAGAGGGTCATGAGTGCACTTTGAAATCAACTTAAAAAGGAGTGCAGTATCAGTGTAGGCCTTGTTACTGCTGTACAAGTTAAGCAACTATTGACAGCATTGCTCACTGAGTTTAAAGAGAATACTCATACATGAATGTTTACATTCATCATTCTGCAGTATATAATTATATTATCATTGTATTACACAATTACATCATTATAGAATTCATTTCTGATGTAACAACATACGGTATGTCTGAAGTTTAGAGGAAATGTTGGTCATTTTGGACTGGTTAATTTGGGTATAGGATTCATTGGAATCATTGGATGTAGGAATATTATGAGTATACTACAATAGGAGGTATTAATGCATAAACAAGCTCAATAAACACTATTATTCACTAGAATAGGAGATATTAGTCCATAGACAACCTCAATAAACACTATTAATCACTAGGAGATATTAGTCCATAAACAAGCTCAATAAACACTATTAATCACTAGAATAGGAGATATTAATGCATAAACAAGCTCAATAAACAATATTAATCACTAGAATAGGAGATATTAGTCCATAGACAACCTCAATAAACACTATTAATCACTAGAATAGGATATATTAGTCTATAAACAAGCTCAATAAACACTATTAATCACTAGAATAGGAGATATTAGTCCATAAACAACCTCAATAAACACTATTAAACACAAGAATAGGAGATATTAGTCCATAAACAACCTCAATAAACACTATTAATCAATAGAATAGGATATATTAGTCTATAAACAAGCTCAATAAACACTATTAATCACTAGAATATGAGATATTTGTCCATAAACAACCTCAATAAACACTATTAATCACTAGAATAGGAGATATTAGTCCATAAACAACCTCAGTAAACAATATTAATCACTAGAATAGGAGATATTAGTCCATAAACAACTTCAATAAACAATATTAATCAGTAAAATAGGAGATATTAGTCCATAGACAACCTCAATAAACACTATTAATCACTAGAATAGGAGACATTAGTCCATAAACAACCTCAATAAACACTATTAATCACCAGAATGGGAGATATTAGTCCATAAACAACCTCAATAAACACTATTAATCACCAGAATAGGAGATATTAGTCCATAAACAACCTCAATAAACACTATTAATCACTAGAATAGGAGATATTAGTCCATAAACATCCTCAATAAACACTATTAATCACTAGAATAGGAGATATTAGTATATAAACAACCTCAAAAAAGACTAATAAATAACAATAGGAGATATTAATGCATAAACAAGCTCAATAAACACTATTAATCACTAGAATAGGAGATATTAGTCCATAAACAACGTCAATAAACACTATTAATCACTAGAATAGGAGATATTAGTCCATAAACAACCTCAATAAACACTATTAATCATTAGAATAGGAGATATTAGTCCATAAACAACCTCAATAAACACTATTAATCACCAGAATAGGAGATATTAGTCCATAAACAACCTCAATAAACACTATTAATCACTAGAATAGGTTATTTATAAAAGGTTATTTTTTCAATATTGGTGAAATAAGTGGTAGCACTAATGCTAGTTCAAAGTACATATCCCTGATATTCCTATGCCCCGTCATGCCTTGTGCAAAATATGTGCTAAAGTACTGGTGTTGTCTCAAAAATAACTATTCAGAAATAAACGTATGTGTAGACATGGGAAGTGTAAAATTCAGTGCTGACCCCAAGCTGAGGTATAATATATGTACGTGTAGGCACATAAATTCCTGCAGTTGGCTATAGTCTATCCCTCAAAAAAAGCGAAGCCTGATAACCTGTGACTACACAGTTGCACAATAAACTGCAGATGCATTCGATCAACTGATTCAGTTCTGCATTTCAAACATCTAAGAATTAACGTGGCTAAAAAAAAATAAAAGATTAATCATAATAAAGTATTTCCTCTTTACTTAACAAATGCAGTGTGTGGATGGGGTTAGATGGTTATAATCTGCACTTAGAATAGATTCAGCAGAGCTCCCTGGCTTGTTTCAATGAACTATAGGTGAGCAATAATTAAACAAAAGTGCCATTTATAAGTATACACGGCTTGAGCAGACCTATGAGAATTAAATCAATACATTTTAAGGCTTAACCTTGCACAACGTTGTTTAAAGTGTTTTACATCAACGGAAACAGCACTTTAATGTCTGTTTTAGTTACACTCCCACACAAACTCTGCTGAATTTCAATAAAGGTGGCTCTTTTTGCTTATGCTGCCAGCAGACTCTAACAGCTCATTATATGAAGCATTCGTAAATACATAGTAGTGTCTCAGACTCCCAACACAGCCTTATAAACTCTTTTTCTCCACTGGTTTTCCCCTCGTTGACTCAGAGTGCCCGAAATAGGCCTGAATTCATGGCTTGCCTTCCCCCCCATTGATCTAAACTGATCAAAATGCAGCAGCAGTTGGTTTTGATCTTTGGCTAGACCTTGAGAAAAGCTTTCTGTTATTCGTAAGGGAAAACCAGGCGATGATTGGCAACCATCACGTTGTGTTTTACTGGTATGGACACACACGACAAATGGAGAAAATTACAAAGAGAGCTCTCCTGCTGGACAAAGAGAAAGCCAAACATTTATCTTTGCCTATAATAAGCGAGCACCCGCAGTCTGACACATATGTCTTGAATGTATGCAATAAATACACGCAGGAGTGTAAAGAGCTTTAATCAGGCCTGTAAGGTGAACCTGAATCCAAAGACTCTGACATGACCTGACCCATAGCACCTAGTCCTGAACCTGAACACAACACAAGCCAATTCATTTCCCAACCACAACGGGAATAACATCCTGCTGTGAAATTCTCTTAAATGTGCAGATATCAAATCTTTTATCAATACCACGTTTTTAAGAAGAAAAAATTTTATTTGGTGTACATTTATTGTGTATATGGTCACGTTTTTGTCATTTTTACTATTAAAATGGATAAAGTGAAGACTCACACCATACATCACTTCAGTGTGGAGCTATTTAACAAATTATAAGCTATATAAATGTGTCCCATTGAGTGTATAAACTACACGCTCCTGAATGAGGATGGTGTTATAAGTACCTGTGGGGTGTGTGATGGGATTCAGAGACAGAGATGAGGTGGTACACAATGCAATGAATGTCTTAGATGTGGAAAATGCAACACAGTCTCACAACAAAAACATCGCAGGGTTCACTTTCTCAAGTGCCCTGCCCAAACATGTACCCGACGTTTTCTGCTCATTCGGAAACCCGCGGATTTTGTGTCATATCCCAAGTCAAATGTCATCATCTGGTGGTGCGTTTGTAACAGTGTTAAAATGTGCTATATATGTATATATGAAGTTCAGTGAAATTCCGCCAAATGAGTTCAGCACCACCTACTGGTCAGATGCTGCCAAAATATCAGTCCTCGACCGTCGTAGACTGGTCATCCACCACGACTTGAGTAAACCGCCTTAAAGTGACTTGAAGTATATATGTATATATCGTGTAAAATTGTGACAATGTTTGCGTGGTGGTCTACTACTGTAAACTGAACCCTATACTGTGTTTTAGGCGCCCAAAGGCTTACTCGTCTTTTGCAGCCCATGTACAAACCCGTCCCGTGAACTCTTTCACTTGGGACGCTACAAAAACAACACTCTGACACAACGTAAAAGGTGTAGATTCTGTAAG
>BRDA01006462.1:59122-69287 GCA_036984385.1 Crenuchus spilurus
TTTAATCAGGCCTGTAAGGTGAACCTGAATCCAAAGACTCTGACATGACCTGACCCATAGCACCTAGTCCTGAACCTGAACACAACACAAGCCAATTCATTTCCCAACCACAACGGGAATAACATCCTGCTGTGAAATTCTCTTAAATGTGCAGATATCAAATCTTTTATCAATACCACGTTTTTAAGAAGAAAAAATTTAATTTGGTGTACATTTATTGTGTATATGGTCACGTTTTTGTCATTTTTACTATTAAAATGGATAAAGTGAAGACTCACACCATACATCACTTCAGTGTGGAGCTATTTAACAAATTATAAGCTATATAAATGTGTCCCATTGAGTGTATAACATGGTAGTAACTACACGCTCCTGAATGAGGATGGTGTTATAAGTACCTGTGGGGTGTGTGCTGGTATTCAGAGACTGAGATGAGGTGGTACACAATGCAGTGAATGTCTTAGATGTGGAAAATGCAACACAGTCTCACAACAAAAACATCGCAGGGTTCACTTTCTCAAGTGCCCTGCCCAAACATGTACCCGGCGACGTTTCTGCTCAATCGGAAACCCGCGGATTTTGTGTCATATCCCAAGTCAAAAGTCATCATCTGGTGGTGCGTTGACAGTTATCACACCAACATTTGCCAATTCCATCTGTTCCCGTATAAATACCGGCACCTTTTTACATTCTGGTGCTATAAAACCATTTACCTCACTCGTGAAGAGGCTAGCATTGGCTAGTTAGCTTATTGCTAAGTTAGCATTAGCTAGTTAGCTTAGCACTCATACAAACACAGCACCGGCCCCGTTTTTCCCTGTTGCCCAGGTAGTCACACATCTTAAGAAACATGTCCTGTTAATAAAAAAAAATACATCTGAAAACACAAACAGCAAAGCAATATGGCGGACATTTGACCCTGCTTGGGTAACGACACAAAATCTGGCAGGGTTTCCAAACGAGCAGAAAACGGCAAAGGGTAGACGTTCAGACAGGACACTTGAGAAAGTCAACCCTACGACGGTTTCGTTGTGAGGCTGTGTTGGAAAAATGGGTCAGAAAGCTGACATTAATGAATGTCAAAAAGGAGTGATTGCATTACAGAGTGTGAAGGAAGTAGCTGAATTTGCAGGTGTACAAGTGTACAGTCTACCAGCAGTGAAAAAATCTGTCTACAGGAAATTCTCCTCAGAATTGTGACTGAAAGGCTAAACTAAGCACAGGGACCAGCAGCGGGGATCACAGCTTGTGAATGAAAATCGCTTCACTGCCAGAAAAGAAATGCTTCTAGACGTCAACGCAGGTCCTTCACAACCAATTTCTGAAAGAACACGAAAGAACACTCTGCAGGAAATGCATACCATCAACATTTGGAGCAGAGTGGCATGCAAGAGGTAATTGATCACTTGTTCTCACAAAGTTGCCCAATAATAGTAGGTGAAGAGATACAAAAATTGGACTGGAAACATGTTATCTAGTCAGGTGAATGATGTTTCTGCCTGTATGTGAATGACACTATGGCATCATGTTCAACTAAGTCCCCAGGAAGCCTTCAATGAGGACTGTGTGCAAGGTGTGGTCCAACCTGGATGAGGCTATGTAATGTATTGGGGGTGTTTTAAATACACTGAAATGGGTCCTTTGGTTGAGATGACAGTAAATTTAAACGAGTGTCTACACTGAGCTGCTGGACAACCAGGGCTTGCCTTTCACTCATCATGTTACTGAGGAACATAATATTCCTCTCCCTGTATTCCAAGATGACAGTCCTCACATTCACAGGGCTGCAAATGTGACTGATTGGCATTTCACACTGGACTGGCCTGCAAAGTCCTCAGATATGAATCTTCTTGAAAATCTGTCAGACTACTAAGTTAAAAGAGTTTCTTGCCCGGTGAGCTTATAATTAGGTGATTAAGTGTAAAATAGCAGAACAGCAAACTTCTACACAGTGCAACTTTAAGCTATTCCAATTGCTTGAAACACACTTGAAACTCCATTGCACTTGGATTGCATAATGTACAGTATCTTTAACTTTCAAGCTGCATGGATGCAACTCAAGCACTTGCATAAAAGTTTTACTATGTAAAGCCAGACTAAAGAGCTTAGCTCCTGGATTATTTCAAAAGCTGTGGTGTGTGTTTTGATACTTACGTCATAATCAGCGTCTCTTCCCCCGGCTCGCCTAAAACTCCATCCACAAACAGTGGCGATGATGTGAAACTATACTTATTCCACACTCTCCCTTCATCAAAACTCAACCTGTGGAGCAACAAAGCAGATACAGCGCTTAGCTCCTTTTTTCACTTTGTATCACAACAGTTTTTTTTTGTTTTGGTAAAAACTGAATTTCTGCGACATGCCTGACTACTACAGTAATTGAAAAAGCTGTGTAGCACCAGTCAGATGACTTTAGCACTTCACAAGTTGAGCTACTATTGACAGCATTACACAGCCCACTGAGTTTAATGAGAATATTCATACTCCCATGTTCATGTTCATCGTTCGTATCTTTATGTGATTGAATTGACTCACCTAGCAGCATATGCGCAAAACATGATAAATGATATGAGCTGGTATGATGGGGTTACCATAGGTGTCTGATGGGGAGTGGAGTGTGCCGAATAGCCACTAGTGCTCCGCCCTGGTCCAGATACAGAACGCTGTACTCCTCATCAAATATCTGAAACGCAAACACATGGTTCTCAGGCTGGTCGACTAAGACAATCAGAATGGCTAATGCTAATGGCTAATGCTTATCATACACTCGTGGGCCAAAAAGAGGTCAAACCCAAAATACCAAGCTTTCAATGGTCCTAACAATAAATCAATGGTCAGAAAAATAACTACTCCTGAGAGCTGTGCCACTATTTACTCATTACTGCTCACTGATGCAGGAAAAAATGCAGAAAACAGCGAAATTCACTTACACAACCTTCTTAATGTACATGCAATGATAAAATGATGGAAAGATTGAAACGTCTGATATAAAACACAAACTAACACATGTTTAGTGAATGTAAAAAATGTCTTCTATACTGCCTTTTTCCTAAAAATGTGTTATCAATTATCCACTCCTAATGGAGCCCATCAAAAGCCTAAAAACAAGCTCCTAAATAGAACCAGGAGGAACATATATCTACAGGTCCTACCATATGCAGTCTTCACTAATATTCTAATACATTAAAAATGGCTCCCTGGACAAAAAAAGTCATCCTGTGTGTCTAAGGTGCTAGTAAATTCAGGCTCCTGTAGATGGTGCTGAATGATGATGATCAGGCTATAAATACCTGAGAGGTGTGCAACAGGATTTGTAGATAGAGAAGATGTGGTACAGTGCACAATTCTGATGAGAATTTCCTGTAGACTGGACTTTTTGACAATAGTAGACCTGTATGGGTCTTCACTTCATGCACCTGCAAATTCAGCTACAGTGGTAACCCTACTTACGAGCATCCCTACTAACGAGTATTCCAGGTAACGAGTCGAGATCTCGGAATATTTTTGTTCCCGGTAACGAGTAAAATTCCTGCTAACGAGTAGCGTAAATTAGCTAACCCTTACCCTAACCCTACTATGCCAAACCGCTAGGGGTGGTGCAGTCATAGCATCTCCTAGATGCTAGCGTAGAAGAAGAGGTCAGTCAATACCTTTTATCGCTGTCCAGTAAAAGTGGCTGTTGAAAGCGATGCTAAGGTAGCAAAAAGGTAGTGAACAAGAAAGTTAGATACATTTTACTTTTACTTTTCATATGATAAGTGTAACCATGCCATACACGTATGCCCATCCTCCTGTCCTCCTTAGCCACCAGCCTACACGAGCACCATTGGTCTCCCTCTCATTAGCGACCAGCCTACACGAGTGTCGTCGTCACGTTTATGTTTTAAAAACCCATATAAACACATTATTTACATATTAAAGTATACTGTATATTGGCCGGCTGACACGGATTAATCAGTTTTACATGTATTCTTATGGGGAAAATGCTTCCAGCTAACAAGCAAACCAGCTAACGAGCTCAGCTCCTGCACGGATTAAACTCGTAAGTAGGGTTACCACTGTACTTCCTTCACACTATGGCCTTTGTCGCCAAATGCAATGATTCCTTTTAGCTAGTCATTAACATCTACATTGAGACTTATTTTCCATATATTGAATGAGACAGTACCAGCTCTTCTTAAACTAGGAATCCCTTCACACACGCTGCAGGTATTTATAGCCTGATCATCCTCATGCACCGCCATCTGCAGGTTGGTTATTATTACCTTAAAGATGCAAGATGACACTTTATTTTGTCCAGGGAGCTCTTACATTTGGCACTGATATTAGGGAGTCACCTCAACCACCACCAATGGGCAGCATCCTCCTAGATGATGCGCTCACCACAGATTATCTATTAGGAAGAGGTGAGGTGAGATTAAACCCCTTTTTGAAGATGGTGATGATAAGGAGTAAGAAATTTAGCCACATCATTAGGGTAACACTCATTATTAATTAATTTATTTTTTTATCATTTTATTCCGAGTATTTTGCCAATTTTTCCCTTCCCAATGTAGTAGTAGCCAATTAACCCATCCCATCTGCTAGGGGGCTCTGCCCATCACTTTGTAAAGTCCCTGACTCTAGGTAGGTGAAGACAAGCACAAGCCTCCTTCGATGTGTGTGATGCGACCACCACCTCTTTATCAAGCTACCACTGATACACCGTCACTGGGGAGCCAATGCGCTTGGAGGAAGGCGCAGCATCCCCAGCTTCGATTGAACCAATCAGTAGATGTCTGAACCATTGTAGTGTGAAAGTGATGGGGATAGAGCGCCATCTACCTGCCCAGAAAGAGCCCAGTCAATTTTTGATCTCTCTGCCCCAGCTGTTGATGGCAAACAGCATGACTGGGATTCGAACTCACGATCCTCTGATCATAGTGTCAGCGTCTTAGCCTGCTGAGCCACTTGCGGCCATAACACTCTTTCTTTTTAATGCAAATAACGTGGGGTCTTTTTCTGGCCTCAGACCTCAGTTTTATGCCTCATCTGAAAGATGCCGTTTATACAGTGACCCCAGCAACACACTCCTTCGAGGTCTCCCATCCAAGTACCAACCAGAGCCAAACCTGCTTAGCTTCAGATTTGCATGTTATGTTGAGCAGGTGCGGCAGCAGCTGACTATATAAAATACCCCAATCTGAATTGACCAACTATAGTAATTAAACATTTCCATAAGCACTTATTTTTAAAGACCTTAATGAGAGTCTGCTCATGACATCAAATATATATCCCTACAGATTTGCTGGCTGTGAATCACAACATGAAACGGCTTGCCTTTCACATCATCTCCTCAGTCCATACTGCCTAGTGAAGTTGTTTAATATGGCCCTGCATTGAGAGATCAGATGAGCTGAGTTATGATGTGATTCTATCTTTCTTTTCCCCAGGGAGGACTTTCAGTCTGATTAGATTAGAGCCCGGATCGCAAGTCCAGCACGTTCAAAACAACGTTATTTCATAAATCAGAACCATCGTAATTCTTTCTGACAACGAATCAGATGAGGAGAAAAAACTTGTCGCACCCAGCGAGCTTTAACTTTCGCCACATCAATTTAGTCTTAATTATTTCCACTCGCCCATTTTTAATTAGATAGCATCCCCCATAAATTTAAATCCTAGCATTAAATGAGCAAGGGCCACCCACGGGCCTTGTGTATACCACTGAATCCAATTTGCACTCATGGTGTCATTTGATTATCAGCGCTTGTATGCAGCAAATGGATTTATGGACTTGAAGATAACATCGATATTTAAATGACTCCCCACCAAACCCTCCCCCTTTCTTGCCGCCGTATTGCTTACCTGCCTCCATGTGTTTCCAGCATCAGATGTAATGAACATGCTCACATTACTGCTAGTCAACTCCGCGCCTATGGAACCTGAATGGAGAAACATGAATTGAGTTACTATGATATTGAGTTTATTAGAAAGATGATTTGGCTTATTGGACTAGCTGTTGTGCTGGTTAGCAGCTTCACTGATCATATAGCTGCACAGTCCATCTGGTTCTCTGTATACTTTATTATCCTCCTTTCACCTGCTCTTCAATTGCCAGGACTCCCACAGAGCAGCTATTATTTAGGTTGTGGATCATTCTCCGCACTGCAGTGACACTGATGTGGTGGTGGTGTGTTAGTGTGCTGTTATGAGTGGATCAGAAACAGCAGAGCTGTTGGAGATATTAAACACATTAGCTCACTGCCTTGTGAGTAGCTCATCTGTTGCTGCACAGTATTGACCATCTTCTAGTCTTCTAATCTGTGATTGGTGCATTTTCACTCCAGTAGTGAAACTGAGGTGTTTAAAAACAGCAGCTCTGCTGTGTCTGATCCACTCATATCAGCACAACGCACCACCACCACATCAGTGTCACTGCAATGCTGAGAATGATTCACCGTCCAAATAATAGCTGCTCTGTGGGGGGCCTGATCATTGAAGAACAGGTGAAAGGAGGCTAATAAAGTCTACAGAGATACAGAAGGACTACAGTCTGTAGAACTTCAATGATCAATGGAGCTGATAAAAGGTGTAGGTTTTAATGTTATGGCTGGTGTGTGTATATGTATGCATACGGCACACTTAAAAAATGTGAATGGGTTTATATCATTACGAAAGTGAAGCTACGTAAAGCTGGTTTCGTCGTGAGGCAATAAGAGTGTACGTTCTTGCAATCTCTTTGCAGCCAGCGAAAAAGATCTCAAGCTGAAGCTTTATAGCTCCGTATTACTCAAAGAAACGGGAATTTGTGAAGACGAAGTTTGACAAAGGGAATGTTCCCCCTTTGCCAAGTTCACGGCAGACTTTTTCCGCCACCACAGAACTTTACGCGAGATCTTAAATAAGTTACATCCGCCATCCCCATGACGAGGAGCTATAGAACGATCAAATCAATCAAGTCGACGTCAGCGAGGGAAGTAGGGTAATATCTAATAGACTCTCCGCTGAGGATTGCTTATCTCGAAAGTTGCCGTGCCAAGACATTTATATTTCATCTGCGTTCGTCCACGAGGCAATATTGTCTTTGAGTATTGTGGAAGACATGCGGCTGTGGAGGTCATATAAAAAAGTGACAAGTGCTTTCAATCTTATAAAATAAACATTTGCAGTTAGGAACAGAGAAGAGAAAGCAGCTGGATGGGAAAATGGAAGACAGCGGAAGAAAAGAGCACTCTAAACATTCGCTCCTTCACGAGCCTCAAGAGTAGCACTTAGCATATCCGTTTGTTTAGACTAGCACCACACTAATCTTGTTTACAGCCCATATTCTCAGCCACTAGGCTGCAGACGCTCAATATGAACATTCTCAACAATAACAGTGTCATAAAAGTCTGCAGTGAAAGAGAGAAACTGAAAAATGGGACCTTGACCTCAGAGCAACTGTAGCAGTCTATGCTGTGGTATTTAGATGTCAGCACTTTTTATCCATTAAGGCTAAGTTAAATGTGCTAAAGAAGACGTTTTTTTTATTTCTTTCCATTTTTTCCCTCCCAATATAGTAGTAGCCAATTAGCTTTTCCCCTCCATTAGAGACTCTCCCCATCACTTTTGCACTGTCTCTGACTCTAGGAGGGTGAAGACAAGCACAAGCCTCCTCTGTTGCTTGGGATGCGGCCACCGCCTCTTTTCAAACTACCGCTGATACACCATCACTGGGGAGCCAACGTGCTTGGAGGAAAGCGCAGGATTCCCAGCTCTGAATGGACCAATCATAGCACTTTTCTACCAACACGGAACTGGCACGAACCTAATTTTGAACCGTTCGTCGCATTTCCACCAAAAAAAATAGCGCCCCGAACCAGGAACGTTTGTTCGCAGCGGGAACCAAAAAATACTTGGTTTTTCAGTTTTTGCCTGCACACTCAACGCAAGAAGATAACGACTCGTAGTGTACAGTGGTCCACTGAAGAAACTCAGTTTCTGTTATCTGTTTGGTGTTCTCCGGAGTTTCAGGAGAAACTTGAGGGGAGTATTAGAAAGGAGAAACTCTACAGCGAGCTGGTGGAGGATTTAGCTCGGGCAGGTTTTGTTCATTCAGAGCAAGTGATAGATAAGCTAAATAAGCTAAAGAAGGACTTCAGAGATTCTAAAAAGGAGCTATCGCACAGTGGAGCTGGACGAGGGAATGTACCGGCTCTAGATTTGACTTGTGAAGTGAAACAAACATTTGTACCAAGAGCACAAATGCTCGCAAGTAGTCGATGTGCTCCGCCATCTTTGTTTATAATTCCGCTTTGTTGATGACGTACACTGTGACGTATCCTCGGTTCAAGTGGAAACGCGGGCTGGTTCACTAAAAAGCACCGAGGTTTTCATAAGCCCGAACAGCACCAGTTCAAGAACCAGAGTTATTTTGGTGGAAAAGTGCCATCAGGAGACACCTGATCCAGCGGACATTGTAATGTGTGAGTGATGGGGAGAGTGACCACCATCTACCCACCCAGAGAGAGCACTGCCAATTTTGCTCTCTTGGGCCCCGGCTGTTGATGAAAAACAGCATGAGCGGGATTCAAACTCATGATCCTCTGGTCACAGTGTCAGCGTCTTAGCCTGCTGAGCCACTCGGAGCGGTTTTACGCCTGATAACTGACAATCTTCTAGAATATAATAAAATATATGTTCAATTGTTTGTGGACACCCCTTATAATGTTCTAATGAGTGCATTCAGCTACTTTAAGATGCACCCATTACTGACACAGCTTGTCTAGTCCCTGTTGAGAAGTACTGCCATTAGAATAGAACTTTATAGCAGATAAACAGAACCTATTGGCATCATGTCTAATGCCAGGTGTGGGGTGTATAAAGCCCCCCCCCCAGTTTTGAGCTGTGGAGCAGTGGAACTGTGTTACATGCTCAGGATGTATTAAATACACTAAAAACATGGTGTCCACAAACTTATGACAGACTTCCACATATAATCATTATCAAACAGAGGCATAAAAGCTGTATGTGCATCATTCAGGATGTAAGAGGAAGAAAGGCAGTTGGGTTGAGCCCTATCACCATAATTCTACTTACAGCACTTCAGAGAAAGAAGATAAAAGCTGCACTTCACTATATGATCATACAGATACCATTACGGTAAGAGATGGTGGACCTATTGTAAGTGACCTAATGTACTATTGGAATAAGCGGATTGGTGTGTATGGGTATGAACATAAGAAGGAACTCACTAGTGTCACTGAGTTTTATTCTCTTAAGTACCATTTCCATTTCAATGGGTCATCAAAACCCCCACCAAACTGTTTTAGAACAAACTAGAGAAAACAATGGAAAGTGAAAGTAAACTGTATGTGCAACGTGCACTGTTGTGTGGATTCCAGTCACTGGAGGGACTGCTACCCTCTCCCACAACCCCTCCTGAACCTGACTCCACCCCCCATCCCCGCTTTAATAATTCACACATAACAGAAGTTAAAGGAACTGTTGATTAAATTCCATTTTTCCTTTACTGACATTATGAAAATGTACCTGGACAAGGCTTTCAAGTCAGAAGCATTCATTTTCATTAAATGGTAGTGTGAGCCAGATAGCATACAGATGTGGGCCACTTCTGGCTGAGAAATGGCACTGCTAGCCCACTGCCGGCACTGGCAAACTGCATGTGAGCCAAATGTGGTCCTCATACTGAAAATAGACATTTGGCCCACATGTTCTAAAACAGATGTGGTCCACTTCTGGCAGAGATATGTCAGTGCTACCTACACATGAGCCATAAATGGCTAATATCTGGTCCTGATTTGGCCCAGTTGTGTGTGCTTCACATTTGGCTGATATGTGGCCCTAATCTGGTGTATATGTGCCCCACACCTTGCAACCAGGAGTGGTCAATCCATGCAACAAGTAGTCCAAATGAAAATGGGGGATGAGGGCCAGATGTGGGCCAGAATAACTTTGCTATCTGGGGAACATGATACAAAATGCTATCTCTACCAGTTTTAAAGATTTTAATAGAACAAGGCTTAAACTGGACCCATAAAAGAATTCAAGCAACACTCGTCTAGCCAGTTTCTCTTAAAATAAATATTACTATAAACCAGATTCCAAAAAAGTTGGGACACTAAACAAATTGTGAATAAAAACTGAATGCAATGATGTGGAGATGGCAAATGTCAATATTTTA
>BRDA01006462.1:79659-102811 GCA_036984385.1 Crenuchus spilurus
AGAATCTTGTCTTTATTTTTATCAACATAAACTCAGAAATCATGTCACCATTAGGATGAATCCTCAAATTAGATTAAACTCCTAAGTAGGATTACCACTGTACTAAAGACTCAAATACAACTATTTTTATTTCTGTTCTAAGAACTGTGAAGGCACATTGCCTTGCAAGCTTCACTGAATCTTGAGTACGTGCTGGAATGGAGGTCTCTTCTGTTAATTATGATAAAAGTAAAATGTTGACAGAAATTATGTCTATTAATACCAAGCCATTATAAAGGAAACGGGGCAATGTCTCAGTCCCTTGATCAAATGCCACTGTGCTCCATTAATAAACCGTTTACAGAGCCGCTGACAGTTTGATTTACGACTTTAAACAAGCTCGACTTGATGGAAGCTCAACTTGAAATATCACGAATCCAGCAAAGTAGGTCAAACTCCAAACAACTTAAACACAACAAAATGTAAAAAAAAAAAAACAACAACCTGCAGATACACCTTCTATTTATTTTGTTATTTTCTTTCACCAAATTTACATACATCAGAAGAACAACTCCAACCATAATGCAATTTACTTCAGCAATCAAGTAGGGGGTGAATATGAATGCGATGGCCTGGAGTGAAGGGGATGGCTGGAGAGCCAGGACGATCTTGCCCCGCTGCGGCGAATCAGATTAATAATCACTACCGGGCCTTATTCTCTCCCGCCTCTCTCTGCTTGTGCGACTCTGGTGCAGGACTAATATTCTTATTAGCTTTAAATTGAGCTTGTCAGCCTGGGCTAGCGTCGACAACACACGCTGACAATTTGCGAATTTCATCTACCTCAGACTGTGCGGCCTTCGCTGGGACGACGCTTTAAGGAGCCTGGGGTGCCGGCGGCCTGATTGAATAAAACATGTTTAATTGTCATATGAGACAAAGAGCGCAAAGGGTGAGACGAGAGGAATATCATTTTTACTTTAAATTAATAATGCAGCGCTACAGAGAGATGATCCCGAGGATACGCATCCGTGTGAATTTGCTCATTCGTAAGAGGGAAAGAGTCTGTCACTCATGCGCTGGGGTTTATTGCTAGACTGTGAACTTCAAAAGCTCCTATCATGGATAAGAGAAGCGGTGCGGCTGATGGAGGGATGTATATTTACGTTGTCAACGTTTTAGGCTTCTGCCAAGCTAAAACAAGGTACGCTACCTTTGGAAGGGTGTACTTGGGCAGCTTCATGGGTGTGAACAGGTCTCGCCTTGATGACACGTAGTAGATTGGCCGACCTCCCGTTGACACCTCAGGTAATGGAGACAGCCACAAACAGAAAGGGGAAAAAAATAAAGAGCACTTTTAGACCACGGTGACAATTTAGCAAGCAGTACAGGCAACTCGCTGTAAATGCTGATAGCGCTAGCTGCGGAGGTGCTAGATACAATTTATCAGGTTGAAATTGCTCAGTCACTTTGTCACATTGCATTGCTTCACCAATTTAGCTCATACAGTATGTGCTTTATAGTTAAGAGAGGATGAAAAAAATACAGAGATGTACACCTGCAAATGACTGCAGGACTCACGCACAACCCTAAACGGAGGGGGGGAAAAACAATTCCATCTATTCTTCAACCTGGCCATGAATTTAATCTGCGTGGTGGTGTTTTCAGCAACATCTACAGCCTTTGCTGCCCCTTTTCCATGTGGGCCATGGCTCTATTCCCCCGCCGTGTCACCTCCGTTTATTACTCACCTGGACAAACACATACTCGTCCTGCACCACCAGGGAATTGGGGTCGATGTAGCCGGGGAACGGTTTGCCCTTGTTGGCCTCGGTGCAGTTCTGCAGCTTGCAGGTGACATAGAGAGCCTCTGAAGGAACAAAATAAACAACAACGTTAAGGAAAGAAAATCATTCCGTAATGTTCTGGGTGTTAGCTGGAGAGCAAGGTGGAATACACTAGAGCACCGTTAGCATTTCTTTCTTTTTTTTCTGTAGCTCATATTGTCAGCAGCCAGTTGTTGGGTGGAGATGCTGGAGGTGAGGGCCACCTTGAGGCAAAACGACTCGAGGCAAAAGCCCTGTGATTTTCTTTCATTTTATCTGCAAGCAGTGGACAGAAGGGAGAATGTTGTCCTTGTCTGCTAGCCTCAGCTAAGTACATCCCTGCCTTTTCAACATTGCTAGATCAATAGTGATGGCATTACGGTGGCCTTAGCGAATGCTTGCTCCATCTGACTGCCTGTCTGGTGGCCCGGTATTGAGCGATTTTTTTTTAACACCAAACCCTCCCTTCCCACTCGCTGTCAGTCAACAGCATGTAGAGTCACTGGGTAAATGTCATATATGCAAGCTGAACCCTTTCCTTTCTTGCAGCGGCAGCCTACGTTGTGCCATTTTCTCCTAATTGCCAGCCGCCACTGAACTGCCAGCAAGCTGTGAAAATTTGACGATTTGCTCGTTAATGCTGTCGGACATCATCTTCTTACAGTCTTAACCATTCTCTCAGGCTGTCTTTGAATCACTTAGAGAAAGAATCAAGGATTACTCTGGGCAAGTAGACATTGGAGGTCAATGACGTGTAATTAGAAGAGGAAAATGTCTTACGCGTTTCTGAAATGCTCGTCTCTAGGTGAATCAGCCCAGGTTCCTTATCGAGACCCATTTTGGACCTAAACTCAAAGATGAGAGAAAAAGACAAACTAGTGAGAAATGCGAGAAATTAGCCCACAACTCTAGCACTAACATCAACTTATAGAGTGAAACTGCTGGATGCAGTATGCTGCTATGCTATATTTACTTGCTATCACAGTGCTGTGCTACTCTCTCTTCTTCTACCCACACAGCCTTTCAAGTGGCATCATTAGTTGAAATCTGAACGCATTTTTGAGGCGTCTCTCTTGCTAAAATGTCTGAGAATGATGAGCGATCATGGCAGCTTTCACTTCTGTCTAAAGCCTCCATTTTATTTCTTACAAATCACAATTTTCACCAGTGATAACACAAGAAGACATGCATGATATACCAGTGGCTGAAGTATAATGTCTTAATAAATGACCAAACTAAATGATTATCAGCCCAACATTGAAATGATGGCTGATATTTACAAGCATCAAATTTGTGTCCTATTGTTAGATTGTACAGTGGGAATATTCCTTCTTCTAGACATCACACTGTAATGGCCTTTGAAGGTCAAAATGTAACATGAATTTTACATTAGATTACATTATTAATGTTAGTATAGTTTGATTGATTAATTATGTTGTTTTCAGTTAACATATTGAACCTGAAAATTCAAAATCAATGCACCTTTAAACAAAAATTAAGCAATAATTAAAAATAAAGATGGCTTCAGTCCAATATCAGGTACTGTTATCAGGCTGATAAAATGAAAAAATGCAAACATAATATGTATATGGTGCACTGATAGATAGATAGATAGATAGATAGATAGATAGATAGATAGATAGATAGATAGATAGATAGATAGATAGATAGATAGATAGAGTATAATATCTGATCCAGTGCTATGACAAATCTTGTCTTTTGTTGTCTTTTGTCTGTTTGAATAATTTGAGCATGATAGTCTACTTCTCATTTTATAAACAGAGCTTTGATTAAAAACAGCTCAATTTAAATCTAAGTACTTCAAAAATAATTTAATCAAGCTAATACTGAAGGTTATATACCAGTATCTGAAGATAAAAGGCTCTATTGAGCCATTTCTAGATATTAACACTCTTAGGTCATTGAATCGAGTGGAGATAAATTATTATGAGTTGGATGAATGTTATTGCAAAAAAAAGTCCAAAATGAACAAGTCTAGATGTAATTTTTTACTTAATAAAATGTCATTACTAGAACTGGAGACATTTAGTTGTAAAGATTTGTGGCAGACAGTAGTTCATTTTGGGGTTCTGTTTAAACCCTCAACCATTACCTTTCACATGTATTATTCAGACATTTAATATCTGCTTAAATCCCTTTGGTAGTTAAATAAATAAATAAATAAATAAATAAACAAAAAGCTTTGTATAATTTTCTTAAAATGAAATTTAAATAATCACAATGTATTGCCCTGTTTACAGTATCACAGTATAAAGTGACCTCTTGAATGGGTTCACCAGGTTCTTGCCAATACACAGAAATAATAATTACATAATGTCCTTTCATTCACACAGAAAATAATGTTTTATAATTTTCACTAAGCTGGCTTTACACTTTACACATTAAAAGCTATTTTGCTTACTTTAAACATACATGGAATTACATTGCACTTGAATTGCATAATGTAAAACATCAACTGTCAATGTGTGTGACAATTATTGCATGCAACTTACAGCATGCAACTAGTTGCACGTAAATTTCACTTCCAGCCTTAGGACTAGCAGCCCAATCCAAACATGTCTGGTTGACTACATACAGCATGCATTTATTTGGGTAATGTGCCTGTGCTTTCTTCCTCTACTCATATACAGAACATAGTCTTTCAATTCCCAACAGCTGAAGCCTGTTCAGTTGAAACCTGAACTGATTTTGAGTCGTCTCTCCTGCTGAAAACGAGCGAGAAGGCTGAGCAAGTGTGGCAGCTTTCACTCCTGACTGAAGCCTCCACTTTAACGGCCCTACGCGAATGCTCGCGGGGTAAAGGCGGCACTTCAAGTGAAGGAAGCTATCTCTGCTTAGCCTGTAACGGGCTAGGCCTCCACCATCATTCTGACAGAAGTCGAGGATACATCCTGCCATCATTAAACCAGAAACTCTTCTCATTTGCTTCTCAAGAACGCCCACAGGCACCGCACACAACTCTCTCGCTCTCTCTCTCTTTTACTTTATGGGGGAAAAAATCATTATAGCGTGAAATATTTATTAAAGAGACTGCAGAATCAGAGGGAAATGCTCCGGCAAGGAACACACAAAAGGCAGCGGCATCCTCAGTCTCCCTCTTTATAGGACATTTATCGGAAGTATCGCCGGTTTTCCAAGACGACTTAGTTTGCTATGGTGCTGCCCTACTTCTTTTGGAGCACTCTTAGAAAAATATATATGGCTTAATAATATCAGAAGCCTTTTTGGATGTTTTTAAAGAGGACATTAATTTAAGATTCTCTTTAAAAATGACATAATACAGGTTGTACAAGGAACAATTAAAGCAGTCAGACAGTTCTTTTATTTGTCATTACTCTCTATATGGCTCCTTAGTCCCTTTTGGGCAGCTGGTTAAGAAACCACACATCTCCCCTCATAGGTACTCGCCCCACAGGTTGACATTCCCTGGACGTGGGGTTGTTCACCCAGGGCCCCAAACAGGCTAGGACCGCTGCCTACAACTGCTCCCCAGGCACTTTGCATACAGCTTCCTACCACTCTGGCCAAGTGTGCTCCCTGCCCCTTAGTGCACTAGTGTGTTTGTGTGTTTAAATGATGGATTTTTTAGCTTTTAGATAGATTGTTCTTGTTCCTGCAAAATCTTAGCAGGGATTTCTTCTGTGTGCTGTCACCTTCCTGCTTGAGTTTCGCTCACAGGAGCCCTCAGTTTAGTATGGAGAACAAGTGTTTGATGTCAGATATGCAGGCGAGCAAGATGTTCTGACCTGTCTTCTTCCATTTTGATCAAGTTTCAACTTTTGCACAATATTAGGAGGAATGAGATCCCAGAAATTCCAGTGATTGAAAATTGGCTCGTCAGCTGTGGCTATAGAAAAAATACTTTGTCCAAAGGCATTACACTTACAGAATGGAACATTTTAAAAGTGATGGGGTATGTAGAAAAATGCTCAACTTTTATCCCAAGAGCAAAAGTTCACTGATAAAATGTTTGTTTTTCATCAATTTGGCAACGAAATGTGCAAGTTTGCATGATAGCAATGAACATTTTTTCATGGTACTACTGGTCTCTTTTCACAGTAAATAACAGCCTTATGGACTCAGAGATTGTCGTCATTCTGCCATGAGCCTATCACTGCTGACAGAACAAACACATTTTAAAACATTTATAACATTGACATTTAATGGAAGATACTACCAAAACATATTCACAATACCATAATACATTACCAGTCAAAAGTTTGGACACAGCTTCTGGACATTCCGTGGTTTTTCATTATTTAAAATGTTCTGCATTGTAGATTAATACTAAAGTCACCCAAACTATGAATAAACACATCTGTAATTATTTAGTAAACAAACAAGTAAACAAACCAGAATATGTTTATATTTTACACTCTTCACAGTAGGCACCTCTTGTTGAGATGCAGCTTTCTTGGCATTTTCTCAGTCAGCTTTATGAAGTAGTCACCTGGAATGGCTTTCAGTTAACAGCTGTGCCTCAGCAAGAGTTCATGACTTGCATTTCTTGCCTCTTAATGTGTTTGAGACATCAGTTGTGTGTCTACTTTGAAGAATCTAAAACATGTTTTGGTTTGTTTAACACTTTTAAGTTTACTACATGAGTCCTTATGTGTTCCTTCATAGTCTGGATGACTTCAGTATTCATTTACAATGTAGGACAAAAAAAAGAGAAATGAGAAAGTGTGTCCAAATTTTGACTGGTACTGTATATATCACTATTTAAGAGAAAGAACATTCGTTTTTATAGACTAGTTAACTTTTAATGGAAGTCAATGATATAGTCTATTTTTAGACCATCAGTCCAGGCTATAGGACAGAGCACAGATTTTCAAATTATGTAAGACACTAAAAGACAACAGCAATTAAGATGCAAGTTCATGTGCATGTACCTATTACTGAAATTTGTTTCAGTTTGATCTCTCGTATCCAAAGAGTTTAAGACAGTCTAGCACTCTTCATATCCAAGGAAATACTGGAACCATCTACCATCTGTGTGCTACTATGTCTTTTGGAATAAATCTCAAACAGGCATCCAGTTAGTTAGCATTCCTCGGGGCTTATGCTCAGAAGCTGGGGCTTTGACAGTTCCTCCATCGCTTGACTAAAGTGTCCTCCAGAACTTGAGCCTGGCATGGAGCGCCCCTAAATGTCTGGATTTGACTGCTCCAGACTGTCTGGCATTGCGCCGGCTGCATGAAAAAGCAAACAAGTGCTGGAGAAGGAGCAGAAATAGCAGGAGATGGGTGAATCAGATTGAAAGCTGATAGCTCAGGGAAAAGATTCACTTGCTTGACGGGCACACTATGGATTAGCCTTCTTGACTTCTAAGAGTTAAACTTTTCAAGAGGTTTCATCACATTTCCTTGGGAACCATAGCTTTCAGACACCCGGAACATGTTGGAATATGTCTGCCTTTCTTTACAGTGACCCAGTCATGTATATATATATATATATATATGGTGCAAAATGTTGATTCCATATCCGTAAGAAGCTCCATTGACCATCCTAATGACCACCAGTACATTCCCGAGAGAAGATAAGCTGGGAGTAAATTCCCTAGGGAAGGTAAGCTCAGTGGAGATTTTCACATCAAGACTTGAATGAAAATCCATGTTCTTATGTTCTATTTATATCTTGAAGCGCTACAGAATTCAGACGCTTGAAGTGATCGATAGCGAGTATTCAACAGAAGGAATTCCTGTTGTGTGCACCTACCAATAGAATCGATTTGGAGCTACCCTTTCATGAACCAGCTGCCATCGGCGCCCGAACTCAACTGAGCTGTAGAGCTGAGGAGAGAATGAGGAAAAAGAATGAAGTTGTTAGTTTAAGTGAAATGCAATTACTAGGACCCCATGCGTCCTTGCACAAAACATGCAATTCCCAGAAAGTTTTTGGAAATACCAAGCCTTTAATGTTTGCCCATAAGCTTCCTTTTAAAAGGAATACTTTGAGAAAAAAAAAATTATACATATATATAATGTGTGTGTATGTATATATATACAATTTTTTGAACCCAAAATTTAGTCAAAGGGTCAATGGCAGAAGTATAATACCACAATACTTCCAAAATATTTTACAATACCATTATATGTATAGGATTTTAGAAGAAGAAAATCTGAATTTATAGACTAGTTACATTAGGCAGGGCTTGTATCTCTATAGTTACTCAGTACTGGCTGACATAAGAACATATTATTGGCATTATTCATGATATAGGGTGACCAGATGTCCCTGCTTTCAGGATTGTCCCAATTTTTGGTAGAATGTCCCTGTGAATAAAAAACATACAGCACAATAGAAAGTCCAAAAGAGTTGACCAAAACAGTGGGCTGGCTACCACTATCTACTAAGAACTTCTACGACTTGCTCACCTAGTTTTAGAGAACACTAGGCGAGGTGTAAAAAATGACCAGAAGCAAATGTCAAGTGAACCCACAACATCACAACAAATGTCTTGGACGTGGACCATACTGCCTGGTGATAGTTAGGCTATCTAATAGGTGTAGGTACACAATCTACTTGAATGTAAGTTACCATGCAATCTACCTTGTGCATCATTAGGAATTTCGCGGGATTTCAGTTCAGTATTAATAATAATATTTAGAATTGGTTAAATAGGTTCAAAACCCAAGTTTGTGTCCAGCACACTTTGTTTCCCACCCCTGCCCTATAGTAAAGGACATTGTTCTATACATAACCATGAATACTAAAAGATCCCTTCTCATGGATAAAGGGTTCAAAAGGCTTCTATAAAGAACCATCTACATCACATTCCTCATCAATCTGAAGAACCTTTTCATCATGCAAATAATCATTTGAGTTCTTCGAGTGTTCATGGTTTATGGTTCTATATAGAACCGTTTTCTTTACTAAAGAACCATTGAACAACCATATTTAAGTGTGTGGCTGCTACTACTGTCATGCTAACCTACTGTTGTCCTTATTTTGTAACAGTATGTGATAAAATGTCAACAGCAACCACATAAACAAGTCAATGCAAATGCAGGATGACTTCAGCCTGTAGCATCACTATAAATGATAGTGTATAAGCCACCATCACATGCTAGCTTAAGTTTCAATGAGCCATGATTGTGCACTTCAGAATGAATTCAAATATCATATTATTCATCAACAAACAAGACAACAGCTGTGTTTATATCTTCCCAGCAGGATTTTGAAGTAGAAAAAGAAATGTCCCATACGGATGCTAGAAAACTTTTTTTCTCTCATTATTTTAAAGTATCACTTTTGGTACAATATATAGTTATAGAGGTGTTGAAAAAACCTGTGTGGAAAAAAAACTGTTTTATAACAAGCAAGTGTGGTCTCACCAGGCTTAGTGAGGCAGATCTAACTCAGTAGGGGGTTTCATAGCAGCCTGTGTTGGCACGTCAGTGTATCAGTAGGGTGCTGAAATATCACAATCGCACAAGCACTTGCTACCACTGAAGCATGCTGCCTGTGGGTGGATAAGCCCGGGTCATATTTTCCATACAGACTTGTGTGTAGGCAAGAGAACAGAAAGAAAGCTATGAGGAATAGGCCACAAAGAACTTGACCAGGCCTTGGGGTTGGGGTACAGTGGAATTGGGTCCAAAATGAACCAGACAGGAGTCAACTATGACTCAATTTCTGAAAGATTGTATTTTAAGCGAGGAAATGTTTGCCTCAATGTGGCATCTTTGCTAAGCATGCTTATATGGCTAACAATAAATTAGATCTAGTAGCATGCTGTCTTTTACAAAAGGCTAGCTAGAAACTTGAGCATTCATTGTTACAAAAATTAGGCTTTTGACTTCCTATGAGGTACATTACGGTTTATAGTTTCAAATAATGATTAAAAAAAATACATTAAACCAATTCAATAGCAGAAAAACATAATTACTAGGGGTGTGTATCTGTTCAATAAATGACAATCCGATATGTATCTCGATTCATGCGGTATGATACAATTCAGAAACAATTTATTTTAAATTGGACCGATTCGATTCGGTTCGATCCGATTGAGGAGGATTTCGATACGATTCGGTTCAATATAATCGGGTAGGAAATAATACGAGTTACTTGTTTAAAATAGATATTTTACATTATGATTCAACATAAGTTATTACTAAAAATGTGTTTTTGCTTTCAGATAGATTAATGAAATACTAGAGAACTAGTAAAGCTGTATTTGACATGTGAATTCAGAAACAGTAAAATACTGTGGCGTTGGGATGTGTTACTGGGGCTCCAATGTTTTAAACAAGTCCCCAAAGCCCTCATTCTCCACCACACAGTATGGTCTTGAGTCTTTAACAATGAACCGGGTTATCAAAGCCGTTATTACTTTGGCTCTACCTGAGTTGTGGTCGAGTTTTGGCTGGAAGAAGTCCTGTTTTCTGTTTTCGTATCTTTGGGCTAACGGTGCTAGCGTCCTCATCGCCACTTTCCTCATGTCGTCTCACCAAATGTTCTCCGTTCTTCATTTAAAGATCGAACTTCTTCTAAACTTTAGATTTTAAGCTCGGCGGCGCGTTGTACAGTATATATGTGAGTCGGACGTTTGTCTTTCAAACGTGACTGTGACGAGTAACGCGACAGTTCATGAGAGAGCGAGAGAGAGCGAGAGAGAGAGGGGAGAGGGGCGTGGGATGAATGGAGGGAGGGAGAAAGAGCGCAGCAGAAGTACATGAAACCGACTGACAGATCTTGAATCGGGCCATCGGCCGGTTCACTTTACAAATAGACCAAATCAAGGGTCCATGTACCGATGTACTCACATTGTTTAAGTCAAAATAGGTCTTCCAATTCAAATCGGTTATTTTTTACACCCCTAATATTTACTTTATGTTTTATGTTATTAAATCTGGAGTGAGTTGGCACCCTGTTTTCCTCAACCACTAGCCCTACATTGAATATTTATGAGATAGGTGTGAACAATCAGCTGAGAGGTCTTTTGTTCAGGATCACCTCAGGTGAGATGTCTTTGTTCTGTTCATATTCCACAGATTCCAGCCCACTGGAACCCACCAATTGAATGCCCCAAATTACCATGTCATTCTCATATGAATGACAGAGCATGTCTTTTGGCGGGAAAATATTTGCAGCTCTCTGACTCACTCTCACAGACATGTCTCTGCTTATTTAAGCTCAATATATTTTGATTCAAGCTATACATATTTGAAAAGTAGGCCCTTTTAATGTTTGCGGGGTATTTTTTGTTTTGTTTCTAGGATAAAATCTCACAGTTATATATGTTTTTCTGGGAGAGCTTTACAAATAAAACCACATACAATGTTTAAAAACTGTAATAAGCAGTGTGTAGCCAACACCTCTGTTTATTCAGTTCAGAGCTCAAAAGTCTTGGCTAGAAATATTTAGAGTGTTTTTTTTTCACAATATATGAGCACATCTGAAAATAGATTAAAAATCCCTCCGACTCCAAGTCATGACGTTTTTCATGTTCCTGTGTTTTTTCAAAACTAGAAAGGTAGGACCCTTTCAAATTCACAGCCATAAAAATGGCTCACTGGCCATGACATGAGCCTATGTGCATGAAA
Source organism: Crenuchus spilurus (assembly GCA_036984385.1). Classification (NCBI taxonomy): domain Eukaryota; kingdom Metazoa; phylum Chordata; class Actinopteri; order Characiformes; family Crenuchidae; genus Crenuchus; species Crenuchus spilurus. The sequence goes on from BRDA01006462.1 coordinate 91,034, forward strand.
TAACCACTCATCATTATTAATTTAATTTTAAGGGTTTATACCTTAATTGTAGAACTTGAATGTACCATTAATGACTAACCAATATTTAGTTTGAGTAATGTTGCTATATGCCTGCTAAGCTAATGCTAACCACCATACCCACTAGACTACACCACTGAAGTTCTTCATTAATGGCTGAATTGGTTTTGCACACAACAACATGCCTTTTAGTAAGTTCATAAGTCAAGTTTGCTTTTGAATTCACTGCGGAGGAGCAGAACCTTCAGAATCCACGTCCTGCTGTCTGAACACAGCGGGGAGTTGAGATAAACACTTCGCTAACTGTGCTATTTTGGCTGACTTGCAACAGAAGCAGAAGAAAATGGCAGAAACATCATCGTTTCTCAGTCAGTTTGTAGTAAATTCATAGAAGAGACTCAGGAAAATGAGTAGACATGGGCTTTAATTGCTTTGTAGACCATTGTAGACAATGAAGCATTTCAGATCCAACACACCTGACTCTGATGTTCATATGACCCTGAAAGCCTTCATTACTGAGATCAGGGGTGTTAAATAAAGGTTGGAGCTGACCTCTGCAGGGTGGTAGATCTACAGGATCAGGATTAGCCCCCCTGCCCTGGACAGTTATTATCAAAGCCCAAAAGTGCATAAATCACAAACATAACTTTCAAATCTGTCTATTTTTAGAGAGAGAAAAGAAATCTGTCAACACTAATAAACTAGTCATTTGTTTGTGGTATAGATTTAGACAGGGATTTAATTAGATTGGTGATTGTGTTTTTGTTTGTGTTAGTTTTTTTTCCCCTCCTTTTTTGCTGTTTCAACCATGGGCACCCATGCATGGTGTGCAAACAGTCAGCAATTATCTATCAATTGGATGATAATGCTATTTGTTAGTGGTTATTTAATCTTAATTGTATTGCAATGGTCTCCCCTCAAGGGTGAAGTCAATGTTAATTTCAAATGGAGTGAAACCGTGATCACATACCATAACCAAAATAGGGTTGCATTTCATGATCTTGCTGTATTTTCCTGGCATAAAATACCTCCTTGCTAAAAAAAAATAAAGTTTTTTTTTGCTACAGCTCAAAAACTGAGCAGTAAACTAACAAAGCAGATGTTTTAGTGGACTGATATACAATAATCATCCATTTATCTGACACCTACATCGTTTTTTGTTTCTTCTCTCCTGTTTATAATTTTCTTCTTGCTTTAATGTTGCATACTTTATTCTCTTAAAATGAAGTTGGTGCAGTGAACTCTGAAAAAAAAACCCACTCCATAATTTATTAGCTCTAAAACAAGCTGGTAAAGAGTGTGGCTGCAAAGTGAGCATTATATTAATAATAATTTCACAAGACTAGGAAGCAATAAATTTTGTTAATTGCATTCTTCAGACTAACTGCAACAGACTTTATATTACACATTATCTTTCTCATTTGGTAATTTCCTTTTCAATAAATACTCAGTATATATCTAAACCTGTCGTTATTTCTAGGCTTTTCATTTTAAAAGCCGTATTATTTGGTAATATCTTGTGTCAGCCTCAGAGCTAAAGTCCATCTGTTTTCCTTTGGCTTTTGTAGAAAGCTTCTACAGATCTTTGCCACAAATCATAATCAAAATAAATAACACTGCTGCATTTGACAGTGTGATACTTCAGTGAAATAAATAAAAGTGTACGCATTATGCAATGCACTGATTCTCTTTCTGCACTGAACATTAAAGAAACAACAGTGACACCACACTTCAAGCTGGTCTTCATAAGACATAAAGCCTACATGAGCTTGTCTTGATGTGACGTAAATGAAAATAAACTCTTATACAGGCTTATTCCAGTAGGTGCCATAAAGCTGTGACAAATATTAGAATGAGCCGTAATGAACGCTTTTAGGGCAAAGGTGAAGTGCACAGTATAAAAACTATATAGAATATAGCAATGCAGAATATGATCTACCACTGACACTGCAGCTGTTATTGTAACCCTGATGCAACTGAAAACATTTTGACAGCCCTCTGACTACTGAAAAACACTTCCATTAAGAGATGATTAAGAAAAACATCATCACAGACTCCCACATAGTTTAAACACATGTATAAATATGACCTAAAACATCATAAGATGAGTCCTAATGTAGATAAAGAGAAACCAATTAAACAAAGTAGACAGAAATATTATACTTGGTCATTTATTTACTGAGAACAATTATCCAGTATGACATATTTGTGAGAAGCAAAAGTATGTTAACGTCTAGGATTAGCAGTTAGTTTGAAGGTGAAATTAGAGTCAGGTGTTTTCAATCAATGGGATGACAATCAGTTGTGAGTGGGCATCGTGTTTTATTTAAAGAACAGGGACCTATCAACATCTGCACTTCACAACACATGTTTGTGGAAATGTATCATGGCACAAACAAAGGAGATTTCTGATTTCTGAGAGTTGTTGATGCTCATCAGGCTAAAAAAGGTTACAAAACCAACAATCCACAGTAAGACAGATTGTGTACAAATGGAGGAAATTCAAGACCATTGTTACCCTCCCCAGGAGTGGTCGACCAACAAAGATCACTCCAAGAGCAAGGCGTGTAATAGTCAGCGAGGTCACAAAGGACCCCAGGATAACTTCTAAGCAACTGAAGGCCTCTCTCACATTGACTAATGTTACTGTTCATGAGTCCATCATCAGGAGAACACTGAACAACAATGGTGTGCATGGCAGGGTTGTAAGGAGAAAGTCATTGTTCTCCAAAAAGAACATTACTGCTCATCTGCAGTTTGATAAAGATCATGTGGAAAACCCAGAATACTACTGGAAGAATGTTTTGTAGACAAATGAGACTAAAACAGAACTTTTTGGGTTAAATGAAAAGTGTTATGTTTGGAGAAAGGAAAACACCACATTCCAGCATAAGAACCTTATTTCATCTGTGAAACATGTTGGTGGTAGTATCAGGGTTTGGGCCTGTTTTGCTGCATCTGGGTCAGGACGGCTTGCCATCATTGATGGACATAATTGTGAATTATATCAGAGAATTCTAAAGGAAAATGTTAGGACATCTGTCCAGGAACTGAGTCTCAAAAGAAGGTGGGTCATGCAGCAAGACAACGACGCTAAACACACAAGTCGTTCTACCAAAGAACGGTTAAAGAACAGTTACCGGAAATGTTTAGTTACAGTTATTGCTGTAAAGGGGGATCACAGCAGATACTGAAAGCAAAGGTTCACATACTTTTGCCTCTCACAAATATGTCATATTGGATCATTTTCCTCAATAAATAAATGACCAAGTATAATATTTGTGTCTCATTTGTTTAACTGGGTTCTCTTTATCTACTTTTAGGACTTGTGTGAACATCTGATGATGTTTTATGTCATAATTATGCAGAAATATAGAAAATTCTAAAGGGGTCACAAACTTTCAAGCATCACTCTGTAGATCTACAGACTGTAGTCCATCTGTCTGTAAACTCCTCCTTTCACCCTGTTCTTCAATGGTCAGGACCCCCATCGAGCAGGTATTATTTGGGTGGTGGATCATTCTCTGCACTGCAGTGACACTGATATGAGCGTAGTGTGTTAGTGTGTGTTGCACAATCAGACACAGCAGAGCTGGAGTTTTTAAACACCTCACTGTCACAGCTGTACTAAAAATAGTGCACCAACCAAAAATATTCAGTCAACAGTGTCCTGTGGGCAGCATCCTGACTACTGATGAAGGACTAAAGAATAACCAACACTTTCCATCTACAAGATGCACCAACAAGGTCTAATTGATTCGACAATGAGTGCGCACTGTGTATAAACTCCTGCAGTTCTGCTGTCAGATCCAGCACGACACACCACCACCATGTCAGTGTCCCATGCCCTGCTGGAAATGATCCATTAAGTACACAGAGAAACAGATGGACTACAGTATGTAATTGTAGAGCTACAAAGTGTACCTGTGTGGTTTGCAGAGTTGATAACATGAACATTGAGTAAAGATAAAAGGAGGTGGTTATAATCAAGTGGGTGGTCCGTGTAAACATTTGCTTCATACTGTTATTTGCTATATACATGTTAGTTCCTGAAAAAAAGATTTTGAGTTTAATGAGTCTGGCCCCTGGAAATGTACCTTCTGATAAAATGTTTTTGCAACCCTAATTAGCCATACCTGCTCCAGATAATCAGTGGTACATGTACCAAATAATGTAATAACGGCAAAATTCAGATTTGCACAATATTTCATCCAATTTGTTTTCAAAGCATAAATAATCTGATTATGGGCTAACACTGGAAAACACTTCTCGCACGAATGCAAGCATATATTGATCATAACACATTTGTTGCTATATTTGTTACATGTATATATCTGGCCCTGAGAGTTGAAAATGTTGTTTTGCTGGTAAATAGGCTGAACATTTGGGGATTGGGCATCATAACATGCTTTTGAGATACTAAAACTAAGAGATAAAGTACAATTATTGATGCTGCAGTAGCTCCAACTACATTTTCCGAGGTCCTGCTCTGGTCATTCTCACATATGTTTATTCTCAGTTTTAAGTTCAGAGTTAAAACTGAACTCTAAGAAAGATTTTTGTAAACATCAACGTACCTTCTGGTCATGGCTATAGGCGAGTATCCAGTCCTCCTGCTCAGGATGGAAAAGAAGGCTGAGGACATAGAAGCTGAGGCGGTATTTCTGATAGGTGGCGCCCTCATCCGTGCTGATCAGCAGACTATTCTCCACCTCTGGATCCGTCAACAACATGATCTGGAACACAAAGTATGATAGCAGAGGTGTTAGTTTCATCTTGAAATCTTAACATTGCTAATTCTCAGTGTGTGGTGGTAGGGGATGGTTAGCATAATGCTAATATGATTATGTTGAATAGAAACCACAAGATATCATAGTTTGACACATTTGCCAGTTTAATCCATCTCAAGTGGTATTTCTCGGCGAGTAGTTGATTTAAAAGTAACTGGAAAGGATGGTTTGCTAACAAATGTGCATCACAAAGTCAATTCAAAGCAGTTTACCATTTAGTGTAGGGGTCAAGATGCACAGAAGTCACAATAATACAGGATCGTTTCATAAAAAGGTTTCAGATCAATTCATTTATATTCACTCATATTCATAGACATCTTCATTGTGTTCATAAATTAACCCCAAATGGTAAACTGCCATTATATTATATATTCATTACATATTACCTTTTAATGTTGATCAGTGTGTAATGAATATAAAAAATAACACCTTTACTTTTCTGAATTAAATTATGAACACAAATGAAGTTTTTATGATATTCTAATTTTTGGATATCTACTAGTTGAAAATATCCACAGTACTGGGAATTAATTCTTATGGTTTCCATGTAACTTACGCAATTTATTATTAATTCTATTTAGTGGATATAATTGATGGTATAAATTGCATTAATAAACACATTTTATCGTCTGTCATGTTAGAAGGTTTTTTGTTTTCTAGATCATTGTATATATTTGTTGTTGAATTGGGTAACGTTTTAGATTGCGTAAGCTATGGTTTCCATTTGACAAGCACATATCAAATATTGTAGGTTGGACTGTCAGGAATGAGGTCTGTGCCCAAAGTAGACTTGTGTCATACAGGTTTGTGCCGTAATGATAAAACTGTAATGTTTTTAATAAACCAGCAATTTGCTAAAGGCAAATCTTTGAGGCAGCTGTGGCCAGGTGGTTATAGAACTGGGCTTGTGATCTGAAGGTTGCCGGTTCGATTCCCAGATCCAACAGGTCATGACTGAAGTGCCCTTGAGCAAGGCACCTAACCTCTAGCTGCTCCCCGGGTGCTGTGACTAGGGCTGGGCACATGTACTCACTGTTCACTAGTGTGTAAATGTGTGTTTCACGGATTGGGTTAAATTGCCGAGAATTAAGGATCAAAACAGTAATCTAAATCTAAAAAAAATCTAAAGCACCCACTTGATTCTTGGCCAATTTTCGAAAAAAAAAAAATTGTAAAACAACAGGAGAGATCTGATTTCAAAGCTTACATGTTCACACATTTTTTTGACAATTTTAATTTTCCATGTCCCAGAACTTTCCCAGTTTCCCAGTACTGTGGATGTGCTCAGTTGCTTTCTAGTACAGCAATCTTGCTCTTATTATATTGCTAGTTATCAACAGTATCTTAACTAAGTGGGAAAAAAATGCCAGTTACATAAAAAAAAAATACACCACAGTAAACAAAAGCACCAATGTTTAGCAACTCGTCTTCTGTCATTGGAAATGAGGAACATATACAAAAAAAACCAAATGGCTGCACCCTCCCGACTCTGGACCAAATTTACACCTCCTGATGCCGCCAAAAAGACAGTCATTTTGAAGGACTCATCACATCCTAGTCATTGTCTCTTCCAGCTCTTACCATCAAGATGGAAATACAGGACAATAAAAACCAGGACAAACCACCGCAAAAACATTTTTTATCCAAAAGCAATCATGGCGATAAACTCAAAATAACACTACTGTGATGAACTCAAATAGACTTATGGAATTTGTCCACCATTCATTACTTTTTTTCATTGTGTTTTTTGCACATATCCGTGAACTCATACACAAACCGGTACAATTTTTGTATTTTTTTGCACATAATCATGTTTAACTTTATATACTGTATATGCTGTATATATAGATCACCTCCTATTTATTATTCTTCTATTTATTTTACCATACATCTTGCACTGAGTCAATTGCACTGCAATTTCATTGTTCTTGAAAAGTGACAATGACAAAGTTTTATCTATCTATATAATGAGATTATTCATACAATATTTTTACTTTTTATCCATGTTTTTTATCCAAAATTTGATTCCAAATCACATTGACTCTTCCAAGAAGGTCATATTTGTGCAAGTGTTACACAGTAGAACACTGCATCATCACTCCAGAGTCTGTCAAACAACCTCAAATTGACCTCCCTCATTTCTTTTAACTGTCATTTCTACCTACCTGCAAAACACAGCTGTATTATCATATCCTTCTCCTGCTTTGTGAGCATCTCTTACTTTATTTATCAGAGTGCAAGGCAGCTACTTAGAGGAGTATATGACTGTTGAGTTGTAGGACGAGATGAAGCTTTGAGATTTGCATCGCATGGTCTTTTATGATGACTGTGAACAACCAAAAGCTTTAGCTTTAATAGCAATAGTGTTTTTGTTTGTTATCTATCAGTCTATCTGTCTATCTGAGGCACATTTTGGTCAACATATACAGTGCCCTCCATAATTATTGGCACCCCTAGTTAAAATGTGTTAAAAGCCTTAAAATAAATAATTTTTTTATTGCAGAAGAATAATTTCACTCTAAAAAAGTTTAGAAAAAAGCAACCTTCAACTCAAGTGAAAAAAAGAAAGAAAAAATCCTGACTAAGAAATAATTATTTCACATAAAATGATATGTTCCACAATTATTGGCACCCTTAACAATTTCTTGGAAATAAATGTATTTGAACCATTTATGTCCTTTCTACTGTAGTTTATAAAGTGGATCAAAGTATCTAGGAACTTTTAATTAGTAATTCATCATTTCCTGTTTCCCTGGGGTATAAATAATGCGTTACATAGAGGTCTATTTCTCTTACTTTTAAACATGGAAAAGACAAGAGAACACACTATTCAAGTGAGGCAGATGTGTGTTGACCTTCATAAATCAGGCAAAGTACTAAAACCAGGGGTGCTAATAATTGTGGTACACATGATTTCATTTAAAAGATTTATTTCTTAATGTGTGATTTTTTTCCCACCAAATAAAGGCAGTCGTGGCCTAGTGGTTAAGGATCTGGTCTGGTGACCTGAAGGTCGCCGGTTCAATCCCATGGCAGGTCACGACTGAAGTGCCCTTGAGCAAGGCACCTAACCCCCAATTGTAAGTCGCTTTGGATAAAAGCGTCTGCTAAATGCCTCAAATGTAAATGTAAAGGCACTTGAATGAAAGCTTAGATTTGTCTCTTTTTTTGCATTGTTGTCCGATATTATAAAAAAAAAATTATTAGAAGCCAAAGAACACTTCATAACCAGGGGTGCCAATAATTATGGAGGGCACTGTAGTTCTTCAGTAGTGTTCACAGGACAGTGTTGGTGGGGTAGTTTTGGATAGCAACACACACTAACACACCACCACCACATCAGAGTCATTGGAGTGCCTGCACTGTTGGGGTCCTGACCATTGAAGAACAGGTGAAAGGAGGATAAAGTATACAGACAAACAGATGGACTACAGTCTGTAGAACTACAAAGTGCAACTGTATGCTCAGTGCAGCTGATAAAATGGACAATGAGTGTAAATACAAGCTATGTGTATCTAATGAAAAGGCCAGTTAACTTCATATACCAATCCCTCAACCATTAAGAATCATCAAAACCTGTGTAATGAATTCAGATGCTTCTGCACAGATTAATTTTTCCTCAATACTCAAAGGGGGATGTGAATATTATATGGCTGAACAAAACTGAAGCAGACAAAACTGAGAAATATAATTAAGTAAAGAGACGTAACTGCATCACAGACTGCGATTCACTCGATCAAGAGACAGGTCATGGAAACAAGAGACTGAAACATGGTGTGTCTCATTTGCAAGTCATAATGAATGTCTTTAAAGTATAACTGGCTGGAGTTCATTTGATATCTCAATTTCCAATCTCTGGTTCATTCAGTGAGGTCTTATCATTTCCATAGATGTCTGTCAGGCTGGCTGGCTTTGTCCTTGTCAATCTGTTAACAATCTAGAACATGTCATTCATTTTGACGTGCATATATATATATATATATATATATATATATATATATATATATATATATATATATATATATATATATATATATAATATTCATTTTTTTTATTATTTTTTTATTATTTTACTTTGTTTTATAAGTCCATTTCTGTGATTGGCACATGTTCATTAAGAACTGTATCAAAATATAAAATCAGCTATTAATATAACTGATATTTAAAGATATTTCATTATAAACTTAATCATTAGTGCTTCATTGAGTTGTTTGGGTTTTTGTGCTCCATTTGTATGCATCATTACCACCTTAGGAAAGGTGGGGGATTATAACAATAAATGACTGGATCACTAGGACATGGCATGCTTTATAAAGAAAACTGTTTTTTAAAGGTCAAAGTCTGTCAATGTCCCATAACAATAAACCAGCATCATTCACACCACAAGACTCTTTGGCCCCCTGCCTTTGCTAATCAATCTTTATGTGCAATCAAATTAAGTTTAGACCTCCTAGTAAGCTCTGTGCATTCATGTTGATGATGATTCAAAGGGCTGTTTGGCTTATGAAGTTCAGCCATGACAGAAGTTTGGAGTGAAGCAGAAGTTAAAGTGATAGACAGGTTAAAAAAAATAATAATAATAAGTTAAACATTTACACAAATGTCTCCTTTCCTCAAATGTAGCTGATCAGTAAAGGCAAGTTTGGTGTTTGAAGTTGCTTCTTTATTTCTGTTCAGTAATTAAAGTTATTTGAGACAGATTATCAATCTGCATGTGTTTTCACATATACATTAATATAAATACGGCTGAATTTTGAGACTTACTAACACATGAACAAGCAGGTAACACAGTCTTGCCTCATTAAGAGAACATTAGTCAAAATTCAAGAAAAAACATTACCTCAACATGGAATTCTTTTTATTTACTATTTGGATTTACCTTCCATTCTTGTCCATGATGAAATTGTCTTATAATCTCTGGTGGCAAGCTGAGTTCAGTTTAGAGTTATCAGTATGAAGGATACTATTACCACTTCTGCTACTTTTATTACAACTACTATTACTGTTACTACTCAAACAACTACTATTATTACTATTGCTGCTAATGCAGTAACTATTACTATTACTAATACTGCTACAAAAAATTACTCCAACTACAACTACTCACTACTACTATTACTCCAACTACTACCAAAGTACTAGCACTATTATTTAACTACTACTACTACTACTACTTCAATAAATACTAATAGTATTACTACTCCAAATACTACTAATTTTACTACTACTATTGCTACTACTACTATAACTACATCAATTATCACTACTTCTACTACTGCTACCACTACTATCACTATTACTACTATGTTACTGCAACTATTACTCTTTCAACTACTACTACTACTACTAGTAGTACCACTACTGTTAAAACTAATACTAATATTACTATTCCAACTACTACTAAATTTACTACTACTGTTATTACAACTAATACAACTACTATCACTATTACTAATGTTAATTTAGTAATTACTGTTACTATTACTCCAAATACTACTACTATTACTACTACTACTAAAATAGTAGTACCATTACTACTTCAACTACTCCTATTACTACTTCTAATACCACTACTGTAAAACTAATACTAGTACAGTATTACTATTCCAACTACTACTAAATTTACTACTAATATTGTTATTACAACTAATACAACTACTATCACTATTACTAATGTTACTTTAGTAATTACTGTAACTATTACTAATACTCCAAATACTACTACTATAACTTCTACTAATACTACTGTTAAAACTAGTACTAGTATTACTATTCCAACTACTACTAAATGTACTAATAATATTGTTATTACAACTAATACAACTAATATCACTATTACTAATGTTACTTTAGTAACTGCTGTTACTACTACTACTCCTGCTACTACTAAAAATAGTAGTACTATTATTCCTTCAACTATTACTATTACTACTTTGAGTACTACTACTGCTAATATTTCAACTAGTGTTACTACTCCAACTACTACTACTAGGGATGTCCCAATCCGATCTCAAAGATCGGGATCAGGCCGATCACGGCATTTTTTAACTGATCAGTATCGGCTTTTCTGATCGGATTTTGACACTAGTGGGTGCTGTTTGGCTTCCAATCTCTGTCCACGTTTCACTATTGAATATTCTGTTTTTGGAGCCCACCAATGGGAATCAGGTTAAGCGTGACAAGCGGCAAAATCCTCCATTCTGATGTGAATACTGTAAGCTTCGGGGAACGTGGCGGCCAATCAGAGTACGGAGGCGGGCTTTAGCGCTTGCCGAGAGGCGGAAAGAATGTTTGCATATCACTATGTTGGCTTTTGGATTTTATCTCATTAATCGTGACTAATATGTCTGATATCTGATCATATGTGATGTGAATGGGAGGTTTGTGTGCAGTAACGTTAATAGCAGCAGGTAGGAAGCAAAGTTGTGTTCATTTAACATTTGTAAACAAGTATTTTATTGTACTTTATGGAAATATATCAGATATAAGCTTATTTTTATAACTTAAGTAGTATATTTTAGCTTTAATATTAGACCAGAGATCCACAGTTATGATGTGTGAACTGTTTTGTATGTAAATCTTTGTTACCGCTTATAGTAATTGTTCCGTTCCACCTTAAATACTACAGCAGTTACTGTAGGCAGCTTGAGCCGCCTCACTGTTACTGCTGCGCTGTTTAAGGTGGAACGGAACAATTCCAAACTTAAGCGTCGTTCATTCAGTCTGTTTGTATTTATCTGCTTTAACACACATTTTATTCACACTTAAGTGTTTTATATGCAGCTGATGAGCTCAGCTATATACACTAAACGCTAAAATATGCATTAAATGTTTAAAAGTCTTCATATCACAGATATACTATTATCTAGTACTATCTAGTTCTTATCTAGAAAATAGAAGTATCAGTTTGAGACTCGGTATCGGGAGACACTAAAAAATTACTGACTTGGATCGGAAACTGAAAAAACAT
>BRDA01006463.1:4721-17740 GCA_036984385.1 Crenuchus spilurus
GAAGGTCACCAGTTTGATCACCAGACAGGTCATGGCTGAAGTGCCCTTGAACAAGGCACCTAACCCACAACTGTGTCCGGGTGCAGATGACTTAAATGTGGAAGTCAAATTCCATTGTACACAATCACATTGGCAAAATGTTTGATCTAATCTAATTGGATCACAATTACACACACAATTTTCCTTTTATACGGGTGTTTCCTTACTTTTTTTGCGAATCCATATTAATGCTTAAATATGATTGGAATTTCTTTTTATCACACTTTCATTACTCACCCATCAGTACAGCAGATTCCTCGATTTTCATTTTCTCCTCATCTGTCCATTTTTTGTCCTCCTGTGGAGATGAACAAAATAGTGCAACTGTTTGCTGTACTGTATCTAATGTATCATTCTAAATCACAATGATCATAAAATGACAGTAAAGGTCCTCATAGTTTCATTGTGGAGTCTAAACATTTCAAACACTTTAACAACAATTATTTATTGAAAGGGTTTATTACATGAATTGATTATCCAATTATAATTACATCATAAGAGTACTTTACATTATTAATTAATGGTAATTAGTGTACTCACCTGTTGGACCCAGAGAAGCTGGATAGGAAAAAGTAATTAGTGAACAAATGTAATATTAATATTATATAAAGCAAAATGCTCTTAGCTTAATGTGCACTATATTTTAGGATTTAGCTTTTCCAAATTGTAGGATTTTTATAGAGTAACTAAATGAAATAAATTACTAACCCTTCAAATGATCAGACATGTTAGTTTTAGGATTTGTAATATAATAACACTTGCTTACAATGTATTGCTGAACATGAAAAATGGATATCAAAAGTAGTTCAAGTCCTATTTTATTATGTATGCCTAAAATATGGTACATTAGGAAAGAAGAGGTGGAGCGGGATTTGTATTTGTCTATGCAAACAAGACTAGCTAGGAAGGTGATATAATGCTATTAAATGGCACAGCAATGTCTATACAGTGGTACCTTGGGATATAAGCAGACCAACATACACATTTTTTTAAGATACGAGCTGCGTCTCAGCCCATATTTTTGTAAGGGATCAAAGCAAAATTCCAAGATACGAGTGGCTTCTGATAGTTGGCGCAAAAGTCCAGTATGGGCAGCACAACACCTGCATCTCATTCTTTCTCACGTATTACCCTCAGAATCAAGTCGAATCTGGTGTGCTGTACTCCTTCTTGCATCCTTTTTGAAAAAATCAATAGTAAAAATGCTTTAAACTCTTAAATCTAGATCATTTTAATAACGTACATACAGTAATTATGTTAAATACTGTTAATATTATTTTGTGCAGACCCGTGATCAGTGTATGCACATGCTGGCCTTGAACATAGATATGGAGACTTGCTGCTGCTTCTGAGTGAAAACTGTTTTTTACTGAACTGCAAAGAACGAACCCATTCTTCAGCCAGTTGCTGAATTTCTTGGAAGCAGTCGATTGCTGAAGTGTAATGGGAGAAGAGAGATTTTACTGTACAGCGCACACTACGCATCTGTAATACACAGTCCAGCACATCAAATTCCCTGCAAATTTGAAATGCTGCAGTGAGAATTCCCCAAAAATTATTTTACATTAATATTTATTTAATTCTGAATTTGAAATATTTTGTTATGCATTGGTAAAGTGTATATATGTGTGTTTCATAATTCAGAACATGTCTTTATGTCCATAATTTAGGATGGTTTGGGGATGTTTCACAGGGCTAGAATGGATTAAATCTATTTCAGTTATTTTAAATGGGAGAAATTTGTTTGATATATGAGTTGACTGACTTACGAGCTCCATTACAGAATGAATTAAACTCATATCTCAAGGTGCCACTTTAGTCATAAGCAACAACATATAATTTATGTTACTTAAAACTAAGGTTTGAACTTGTGTTTTGTTGAGAAAAAAACTAAATTATGGAGAAAGATCTACTTTGATTTTTTAATAAATACATTAATATTTATATTAACATATTAATAATAATTAATACATTAAAAGCATGCAGACAGGTAGACAGAGAAAAATAAATAACTATAAATCACTAAAATATGAATATCATCAGGATTAAGCATGCAAGTAGCATATAGCAAAGGGCCCAAGATAATAATAATAATAATAATAATAATAATAATAATTTCCATTTATATAGCGCCTTTCAAGAAACCCAAGGACACTTTACATAGAGGGTGAATAGATAAACAAAAAACAAACAAAAAATAAAACTGACAACAAAAAATGGAAAACATATGGACAAATCACACAACACACTTAAGGTTAAGTTGAATGGAAATATTGAGTAAACAGGTGAGTTTTTAGCTGAGTTTTGAAAGTGTTTAGGGATGATGATAGACGGAGAGAGTTCCAAAGTGTCGGTGCAGCCACACTAAATGACTGACCACCCATGGTGACAAGCTTAAATCTGGGGACAACCAGGAGACAAGTATCAGATGATCTTAATCTATGAGTGGGGACATAACGGTGAAGGAGATTAGCCAGATAAAGGGGTCCCAGACCAGTAAGTGCTTTAAATGTAAGTATTAGAATCTTGTAGTGAATGCGGAGGTTTATCGGGAGTGTTTATCGGGGTTTATCGGCAGTGGAGACGTTCCAAAACGGGAGTAATATGCTCATATTTTCTGGACTGGGTCAGAAGACGAGCAGCAGCATTTTGAACAGCCTGAATGGGATGAATTGATTTTAAGGGAAGACCATAGAGGAGGGAGTTGCAGTAGTCAAGCTTAGATGTGATGAGGGCATGGACCAAAATTTCAGCAGATTTGAAGGACAGGAATGGACGGAGGCGTGAGATATTACAAAGTTGGAAGAAAGATAGATGGAAGATAGATCCCATTGGGACACCATGAGGGTATTTTTGAGGGTATTTACTCACCTTTGATGACAAAGAGGCAATCCCTGGGTACAAGTAAAACATAAGTAAACAAATATAACTAGAATACTGTTCTTTTAACTGTTCTTTTAGAATCTAGAATTGTTCAAGTTAAATGTATTTATAATGTACCTTCATTTCTTAGTATTATTCTCCTCAGAGAAGATTTAAGCCTAATAAATTTATCTCAGACTACCATCATCACTCAGTACAATCTTCCTTTTCTAAATTTAATGTCAATACATTTACCTCAGACTACTCTCATCATTCAGAGTAATACTCAGAGATTTTCAGACATAAATAAATTTATCTCAGACTACTATCATCACTCAGTATAATTCTCTTTAGAGAAGTTTAACATAAATAAATTTACCTCAGACTACCATCATCAGTCAATGTAATCCTCCTCAGAGAAGTTTAAATATCAATATGTTTACCTTAGACTACCATCATCGCTCAGTGTAGTCCTCAGAAAAATATCATGGGAATCATAAAATTAAACAATACTGTGCTTTCTGGGTACTTCCTGTTTACTATGGTACATCTATTTTAAACTGCTAATTGTGAGCACTGTGGGATTGTTTTAGGATGTTTTTGGGTGTGGAATCACAAAGCAGTGTACTATACAGTGAAGAGGTCACACTGGAGAAGTTTTGGTGGAGTTATTGAATACTTACCCTCCCACACTCGTACTGTAATCTCTTTCACACTGTCTCCACTCACAACCTGACACAGGTAATGTCCTGTATCTGACCCCGTGCAGTCTCTGAGTTGTAAGGAGGCATTTCCTCTCTCCAGCTCATCAGTGGACAAACTCACTCGGCCCTCGTAGCCCCTCAGCTTTATCAGCTGCCCATTTTTATAGAGACAAACACAATCTGTCCCATAAAACCACCTGATCTTCAGGGCAGCAGCACTGATTTGAGGAGACAGGTGACAGGACAGAATGACATGCGAGGCAGGATGATGCTCTGGACCACGAGGGCCAATGAGTTTAAAGTCATCTGTTCAGAAAACCAAAACAGACATACAGTGAGCAATGTAAAAATTGGCACACAGGTAAAAATGGCATAAGAATGAATACTTTATACCCCTCTAGCAACAAGTTCATGTTTAGTCCTATTTTATTTGCTGTACTTCTCTACCTGGACTAGACAAGCTGTGCATTTGTACATCTGTGTGAACTTAAAATACCTGAATGTATTCATTAGAACATAATTTATGAGGTGATACAAAGGTCAAATTATTTTACTCATTCATCAACATCATTAGGGGCTGTAAGCTCAGTGTTCTAACCTGGCTATAAATTGCTATAAAAACAGTTTAAAGTTTTCCAGTGTCAAAAAGCTAAAACTGAACTGTGGATGGATCTTCCAGTCAGACGGTGACCCATAGCCTCTAAAAACTGCTGGGTTGATTTATTCAACCTAATTACTTTCTATTCAGTGGGAGCAATACAAATATAACTTGACTGAGAGAATTAAGCAATGCTAGTTTATTTAGTTTAGTCATAATGTTTGTTTCCATTTCCAAAAAAGTATATATATATATCTCTATATATATCTCTATATATGTGAGCATAGAACTAAGCTTTTGAGATGGTTGTTCCTGTCCTTAGATCTAAAAACCACTGAAGTCCTAAATGGTGAGCTGAAGAGTCTAACAGAGAAGACTCTGAGAAGGCTAACAGTCTAACAGAGAAGGCTTTAAAAATCTGCAGGACTTTAGAGAGTCTTTACTTTTTCAGTCAAATCTTTAGACTAATCAAAGCTTGACAGGAGAGTCAAGCACAGCTGGATTTATCTCTTATGTTACTGTGATAGTTACACCAATGTAAAACATCCGCTTATTAACTTACTTGTGTCTGCAACGGCCATATTATCTAGAGAGAGACAGAGAGACAGAGAGAGAGAGAGAGAGAGAGAGAGAGAGAGAGAGAGAGAGAGAGAGAGAGAGAAAGAGACAAGAGAATATATTAATTACAGCACAATCTGTTATGTTCTAACTAAAGCTACTCTTCTCTTTCAACATATTTTAATCATGTATTGAATGTTTAAAGGGGTTCAGTGTGTTTAATCAGTTCTTACCTTTGGTCGTCTCTCTCCCTCAGGTGAAATTCATCTTCATTACAGTGCCAAGCACAAATCTGAACTTCTTTCACTTTACTCTTCTTTCCACTGTCACTGTTTAATCAGTCATACCTGCAGGACTGGTTTCAAACTCCTCCCCTCTAATTTATTAATAAAGAAGTGTGAAGTAATAGTAGAAGTTGTAGTACTAGTGGTAATAGTAGTGGTAGAAGTCGTAGTGTTAGTAGTAGCAGAAATAGTTGTAGTATTGGTGGTAGTAGAAGTAGTCATAGTAGCAGTAGTAGAAGTAGCAGAAGTGATGGTAGTTGTAGTAGTAGTGATAGCAGTAGCAGTAGTATAGTAACAGTAAAAGTAGTAGTAGTACTTGAGGTAGGGTGGTAGTTGTAGTAGAGGTAGTAGTAGTAGTTGTAGTAATATTATTAATAGTTGCAGTAGTAGTAGTAGAAGTGATGGTAGTTGTAGTAGTAGTGAAAGCAGTAGCATCAGTTATAGTAATAGTAAAAGTAGTAGTAGTACTTGAGGTAGGGTGGTAGTAGTAGTAGTAGTAGTAGTAGTAGTAGTAGTAGTAGTAGAGGTAGTAGTAGTAGTAGTAGTAGTAGTAGTAGTAATATTATTAGTAGTTGCAGTAGTAGTAGAAGTGATGGTAGTTGTAGTAGTAGTGGTTAGTTATAGTAATAGTAAAAGTATTAGTAGTACTTGAGGTAGTGTGGTAGTAGTAGTAGTAGTAGTAGAGGTTGTAGTAGTAGTAGTTGTAGTAATATTAATAGTATTTGCAGTAGTAGTAGAGGTAGTAGAAGTGATGGTAGTTGTAGTAGTAGTGACAGCAGTAGCAGTAGTTATAGTAATAGTAAAAGTAGTAGTAGAGGTAGTAGTAGTAGTAGTAGTTGTAGTAATATTAATAGTAGTTGCAGTAGTAGTAGTAGAAGTAGTAGAAGTGATGGTAGTTGTAGTAGTAGTGATAGCAGTAGTTATTGTAATAGTAAAAGTAGTAGTAGTACTCGAGGTAGGGCGGTAGTAGTAGTAGAGGTAGAGGTAGTAGTTGTAGTAGTAGAGGTAGTAGTAGTTGTAGTAATATTAATAGTAGTAATAGTAGTAGTAGAAATGGTAGTAGTATTAGGAGTAGTGAATTATTATTATTAGTACTAGAAGTAATTGTATAATATTAGTCATACCTGCAGGACTGGTTTCAAACTCCTCCTCATTCTTAAAAAACAGTAACAACTTCCTCCTAAGACAAGTGTGAGGTTGTCATAACGTTAAGTAAACATTTAAGAATAACAAGCTTTCAACAATGTCACTTAAGAAATATAGAAAATAGATTAAAAGAGCAGCCCTAAATCAACAAAACAATAGAAAAACTACAGAAAACATTATATTAAAAACATGAGTAGAACAGTAATTTCATAAATGTAAAAGAGAAATCATTTTACAGTAAAGTAGAATAATAACTAAAATTAAATTAAATTAGAATTTGAATTTGAATGAAATTTAAATACTGATAAATACAGGGGTGGCAATAATTATGGTACTTTACTGTTCAAGCACAGCTGGATTTATCTCTTATGTTACTGTGATACACCAAAGTAAAAC
Source organism: Crenuchus spilurus (assembly GCA_036984385.1). Classification (NCBI taxonomy): domain Eukaryota; kingdom Metazoa; phylum Chordata; class Actinopteri; order Characiformes; family Crenuchidae; genus Crenuchus; species Crenuchus spilurus. The sequence continues at coordinate 11,309 of BRDA01006463.1, forward strand.
AGCCGCTTAATAACTTACTTGTGTCTGCAACAGCCATATTATCGAGAGAGAGAGAGAGAGAGAGAGAGAGAGAGAGAGAAAGAGACAAGAGAATATATTAATTACAGCACAATCTGTTATGTTCCAACTAAAGCTACTCTTCTCTTTCAACATATTTTAATCATGTATTGAATGTTTAAAGGGGTTCAGTGTGTTTAAACAGTTCTTACCTTTGGTCGTCTCTCTCCCTCAGGTGAAATTCATCTTCATTACAGTGCCAAGCACAAATCTGAACTTCTTTCACTTTACTCTTCTTTCCACTGTCACTGTTTAATCAGTCATACCTGCAGGACTGGTTTCAAACTCCTCCCCTCTAATTTATTAAAAAAGTAATAGTAGAAGTTGTAGTACTAGTGGTAATAGTAGTACTAGTAGTAATAGTAGTGGTAGTAGTAGCAGAAATAGTGGTGGTATTGGTGGTAGTAGAAGTAGTCAAAGTAGCAGTAGAGGTAGTAGTAGTAGTAGTAGTAGTAGTAGTAGTAGAAATGATAGTAGTTGCAGTAGTAGTAGAAGTAGTAGTAGTAGTAGAAGTGATGGTAGTTGTAGTAGTAGTGATAGCAGTAGCAGTAGTTATAGTAATAGTAAAAGTAGTAGTAGTACTCAAAATAGTGTGGTAGTAGTAGAGGTAGTAGTAGTAGTTGTAGTATTATTAATAGTAGTTGTAGTAGTAGTAGAAGTAGAAGTGATGGTAGTTGTAGTAGTAGTGATAGTAGCAGTAGTTATAGTAATAGTAAAAGTAGTAGTAGTTGTAGTGGTAGTGGTAGTAGAGGTAGTAGTAGTAGTTGTTGTAGTAATATTAATAGTAGTTGCAGTAGTAGTAGAAGTAGTAGAAGTGATGGTAGTTGTAGTAGTAGTGATAGCAGTAGCAGTAGTTATAGTAATAGTAAAAGTATTAGTAAAAAATTAAAAAAAATATTAATAGTAGTAATAGTAGTAGTAGAGGTAGTAGTAGTAGTAGTAGTAGTAGTAGTAGTAGTAGTAATATTAATAGTAATAATAGTAGTAGTAGAAATGGTAGTAGTATTAGGAGTAGTGAATTATTATTATTAGTAGTAGTAGTAGTAGAAGTCATTGTATAATATTAGTCATACCTGCAGGACTGGTTTTAAACTCCTCCTCATTCTTAAAAAACAGTAACAACTTCCTCCTAAGACAAGTGTGAGGTTGTCATAACATTAAGTAAACATTTAAGAATAACAAGCTTTCAACAATATCACTTAAGAAATATAGAAAATAGATTAAAAGAGCAGCCCTAAATCAACAAAACAATAGAAAAACTACAGAAAACATTATATTAAAAACATGATTAGAACAGTAATTTATAAATGTAAAAGAGAAATAATTTTACACTAAAGTAGAATAATAACTAAAATTAAATTAAATTTGAATTTGAATTGAATTAAATGAAAATAAAATTTAATTTTGTAACTTTTTTTCTAGAGAATGAAGAAAAAAACACAATTAAGAATATATTTTTCTTACAACACTTTCATTAATCTGGTCCCTGTATGTTTTGCACATAATTTGATGGAAACATTAGATGTTTAACATTTTCTTCTGCTGTAACCTGGCTATTATTATTGGAATCCGTGAACTTGTTTCACAGGCTGTGAAGTAACACACCCAATCATGCAAAAAGGAACTCCTGGATTTTTTCTGTGGTTATGCAGTCTTGATATTGCCTTACCTGAGTATATCCTGTACTGCTTCAGTCTGATTTCTTCCTTTTTATCTCCAATAATCAATAAAGTTATTTAGTGAATTTTTAATGAATTGAGTGCTATGAAGTCTGACCTCAAACCTCGGGGAGCAACAAAAAAACTGGTACTGACACTTCTGAAGGCATAAAAAGGACTAAAAGCTTCTCCTGTGGCTGCAGTCTTTGGTGTGTTGATGGGTTGGGTATCACATGTGAAGGTTCACAAAATGCTGTTGTTTTGACAAGATAACATTCATGTTGGAAAGTCTGGGAGGATTCAGAATTTAATTAACTTGGACTGTTGAGACTTCATCGATTCTAGTGTTAAGATAATGCTCAGGTTCACCTGGCACTGGGATATCTTTTTGGCACATATGCTCATATCCTGTTAACTAAATAAACCTTTCCTCATCTAAATTAGGAGTAAACTTTAGAAAGGAAAGGCTTTTGTTTAAACTAACTAACCCTGTAAAGCTGCTTTGTGACATCAGTTGTAAAAAGCGCTTTATAATAAATTTTGATTTGATTTGAAATTGAAAGATTTGTTTACATTGTACATTTTCCAAATAACTTAATTTGTTACATTAGAACAATGATGGCAAATTGCTATCCTAGAGGGATCCACCACTTTTGTGAAGGCATTCAAAACCCCATGCTTCCATATTGCATGTGCATTGTAAAATGTGTTCCTATCAGTGGAGTTTTGGCATATTATTTAGTATAGCAGTGATTACAGACACAGCCCTACATTTAATCCTCTGAAGGCTCTGAAGGATGAAGTCATGATGAAATCGCATAGCTGGATAAAGACATCACAGAATAACATCAAATTCAAGTTGAGCACTGACATCAAATTACATCAAAAGTACTGGGTTGAAACTTGATGCTTGTAATGGTTTAGGCCAGTGGTTCTCAAACTTGTTCTATCATTCCCCACCTCAGAAGAAGGGGAATTTCTGTACCCCACCTGTCTCATATGGTGGGACAGGTGAACAAATAACTTTCATCACAGCATCAGTGACTGCAATAAGCCTGTTTTACTCTACACATCTTTTCAAAATGTGGTTGTGTATGCTTGATACAGCCACTCTCAAGTCATGCTCAACATTAAGCCGAGATATGTAGCTGTCCATACCAGCATTTAACTCAGTGATAATCAACTCAAATTTACTTTTAATGTTCATGTTGTTGTACTAAAGTTAAAAGGCAGGAAAACTGTATCTATTTAAAAAATTCTGTAGTAACACACAACTCCAATCTCTCTCTCACTCACTCTCTCTCTCTCTCTCTCTCTACCTCACTGTACAAGGCGCCACGGACCTTCTTCACCAAGCCAGAGTGAATCCTCACACTCTCTCTCTCTCTCTCTCTCTCACACACACACACACACACACACACACACACACACACACACTGTTGTTGACTCTTTCAGACTTGAAGTCACTCTGCACTGAACTCTTCCCACACTTCTCTCTCTCTCTCTCTCTCTCTCTCTCTCTCTCACTGGGTGTGAGACTCAGGGTTGAGTCTACACAGAGACAGAGAGGAGGATGGGGACAGACAGACAAATGGATGGAGGTGGAGAGGTACTCCAGAGCTGAGTTTGATTCAACCTTTCTATGGAAAGAGATTCCTGTGATGGAGAGATAGAGGGATGGAGTGTGAGAGGGGGCAGGAGAGACGTGAGGGTGGATGTTTTTTCAGCTTTTTTTTGCCTTATTTTGTGTATACTCTCTCTCTCACTGGAGACAACTGGGTGGAAGCGTTACATGGGCGCTAAGAAGCGCATTCCTGAGAGAAGCAGGAAGAAATTATATTTAGCATTTTCTAATGACCCGAATCAGCAGCTGGGGGTGTTCCAAAAATCAGGATTTCTCAGTTTAGCCAGGTAGCTTAAGGCCAAAGTCAAGCGGGTGTCCAATGTGAAAGAAACAGCAGGACATTCCTATTGGACAATCATCAATGTTGGGCATAAGTTATCTGGCTAATTTAGAAATCCTGCTTTGTGGAATATCCTGAACTGCATTTCCTTTTTTGTGTCTATGAACATATTACAGATAAAATAAAATAAAATCTTTAATCTGGTCAAATGTCCTGCCCACAACACTATTGGATTGATTAAAACATGTGTACCATGTATAGTAAATCCAATCAAATGTGCTTTTCAGCATTTCTGCAGCTGCATAACTCAAAACTCTTTTATAAAAATGCATAATGTTCTAATATTAAATTATGTACATTCAATTGGTATCATTATCAGCCCTGAGAAATACATATTGGTCAACCCCTGATTTGTAAAATGCAAACTCTAACAGTAACAGGTGACCACTTCAACAGTAGTGTAATTCAATGATTATATAATACCTGCACATCTCCAAAACAGAATATTGTGAAAAAGTTAATTTGTGTTGATATTGATATAATTGTGTTAATTTAATGTTGACACTGTTTGAATAGTAATTTACTCAAAGTACAAATTACATTTTCTAATAATTTGTGATTCTGGTTTTCTGATTTTCATGACCTTTAAGTCATATTGATCAACATGAAAACAGAAAAAAGTTTGAAATGTCACTTTTTGAAATGAATATAAAATATGACAACTGACCTTTTATGAGTTAAATTATGAACAACAGTGAACTTTCACAATATTCACATGTTTTGATACAACAAAATATTGTTATTAAAAAAAATGTACACAAAGTAATTTTTTTATTAATGTACACCCAAAATGGCCAACTAGATTTTTTTAAAATACTTATATTCTGAAAAGTATAATGTATACATTTATATATTTCACTCATTTACATGTTAATGTGAAAATAAAGAAAAACAGGGCTGCTCCATTGCTGGCATATACTGCACCCTAGAGGTAAAGGTGGAATAGAGAACACTGTAACATCTCTTACCCAATCCTGTAGTAGAAAACTACTGATATCCAATAGTTGACTAAATCTATTCATAAATAAATAATCACTGGTTAAATATTATAGTGGTTTCAGTTTATTTGTTGACTGGTGCTTAGTTCCCAACACCTCCCTTTACCATTACAAGTCTTGTGGAATTTAAGAACATCTGCCAAACATATAAGTGTAAATGTAACTGTAATTTTATAGTGAAGTATCTCCACCATAGAGTCAGGTGTGTCCAAACCTTTGTTGTTGGGGACCAGAAGGAGAAAAATATGTGCAGTCACGAGGCACAAGCTCATAGCCCAGTAGCGGCCCCCGGATAATTTTCATTGGGGTGGCCAGATGGGGCCACTGAAAAGTTTAGGGTGGCACACTAACTCTAAATCATAAGTGACCTTCATGAATGTTGTTATGCTATTGTGGTATATAGACAAGTCAATACGAGAGTTAAGGAATTGCATACTGATATACTTGTGTTTCTGATTTTACAATTAATGTTACAAATTATCTGATGTCCACAGACTAATATGGTACAATTATCATTTTACTGTACAACTGTTCTATTTTATTGTGTTATGTATCCATATATACATGTATTAGGTGATTCATTGTTTTTCAAATAGATAAACTATTTCTTAAACAGACAAATGTTACAACTTAAAATGGAAGAAGTACATTCATAGTAAAGAATAAGTTATTTAATGGGAACAAGCCTTCTCACGTTTTAAAAACACATAGAGGCCGCCAATTATTTTAAATACAGCTTTATTGTCCTGTTGCTGTCTTTTTGAAAATGTATGCATTGTAAGCAATGTCATACATGTCATCTATGGGTACTGTACCACTCTTTTATGAAACCACATCTTCTGTTTCCGTGAAGAGTTTGTGGAAAATACTTCATATGTGGCTGTTTGGGCCCCTCTGCTCTTGACTGAGATACATTTAGGATAAAACAAAAGGAGGTCAAATCAGTAATATTCATTTTACAACAACAATAACAATAACAACAACAATAATATGTAGCTAGCCCCTCTCCATAGTAATTACAGATTATGTGTAATATAGGCCTTTAAACAATTTTATTCAGATTATTCATATACAGTATAAGGCTTTATTGGATTTTGTCATGACTTATAGCTCAGTGTGGATGTGAAATAACAACATTTATATAGATAACATTGCTCTTCAGCTATGCATTTCATTATTAGGGGTTCCCATTATAACTTTACCTAATGGCCCAGGAACAGCTTACCCATCAGCAATTTGGTGGCCTCTCAGGCTTCCAGTGAAGCACCAGACCTACATGTGTAACGTGGCTAGTTGGATAGTCCCATTCAGCAGCATCAAGAGGCGGGGTCGGGTGATACATTGACGGGCTTTCTGCAGTTATTATTTTCTTTCATGTCATGAATTATTTTAAAAATATACATTATGCACTCTAATATAATAAATATCCGATAGAAGCATATAATGCAGATTATTATACAAACAACTTCAAAAAAAGTTGGGACACTAAACAAATTGTGAATAAAAAGTGAATGCAATGATGTGGAGGTGCCAACATCTAATATTTTATTCAGAATAGAACACAAATCACAGATCAAAAGTTTAATCTGAGTAAATGGCATCATGGCATCAACAAATCCCAAAAAAGTTGGGACAAGGCCATTTTTACCACTATGTGGCGTCCCCCCTTCTTCTTACAACACTCAACAGACGTCTGGGGACAGAGGAGACCAGTTACTCAAGTTTAGAAATAGGAATGCTCTCCCATTCATGTCT
>BRDA01006466.1:0-10633 GCA_036984385.1 Crenuchus spilurus
ATTGACATTTGCCATCTCCACATCATTGCATTCAGTTTTTATTCACAATTTGTTTAGTGTCCCAACTTTTTTGGAATCCGGTTTGTACATTTACATTTAAGCTGAGCCTGTTTTGATGCCATATATGACGCTGACACTATGATCAGAGAATCATGAGTTTAAATCCCGGTAATGCTGTTCGCCATCGACAGCCGGGCCTGAGAGAACAAAAATTGGCTGTGCTCTCTCTGGGCAGGTAGATGGTGCTCTCTTCTCATCACTTTCACACTACAATGTCCACTGGCTCAGGCATCTACCGACTGGTCAATCAAAATTGGAGATCCTGCACTTTCCTCCGAGTACGTTGGCTCCCCAGTGACAGTGTATCAACGGTAGTTGGAGAAGAGGCAGCGGTTGCATCACACGCATCGGAGGAGGCTTGTGCTCATCTTCACTCTCCTAGAGCCAGGGACATTACAAAGTGCTGGGGAGAGCCCCTAGCAGATGGGTTAATTAGCCACTACTACACTGGCAGGAAAAAAATGAACAAATTATATACCGTATATATAATTCTAAACAGAGATTGTACAAAGAAACAGCGGATAAGACACTTTTGGTACATTTTCCACAGATGCTCTTTCAAAGTCACATGTTTATTTTACAATAAACAGAATTAGAATTTTAATGACATATATTCAAGTAAATAAATGAAAAGAAGCAGATTTAACCAAAATGTGATGTTCTTATAAAAACAAACACTAAGTGCTGATGTCATTAAAGCTGAAGTGGTTCAGCAGTCAGTAATGTTTGTTTATTTGGGCTCAAGCTATGTGGACACACAGGAAGAAGCACAGCTGAGTTAATTTGCAGAAATGTAGACAATTAATTAATTAGCTGCAAATTTACATGACAGTCAATCAACAGCTATAACTTGATCATCGTGACAGCCCTAACTGTACCAGTGTTAGAACCTGACTTGAGAAGAAAACAGCAAAATAATATAATATAGAAAAAATGTAAGCCACAGGTCCTTTAATATTAAATGGTAAAAGAACTGTCTGTGTTCATAAAGGCAGAGATGCACAAAAAGAAACAAATACAGGCAGTCGCTTAAAAAGGTAGCGTTCATGTGCAGCAATCCTGACAACTACCATGTACAAAAACATTTCTCACAGTGCACAGTCTAACACTGTTCTGGTGTAACAAAAAAAAAAAAACAAAAAAAAAAAAAAACTTTCACATATCCAGAATTACAGTGAGTAGAAGGCTAACAAAAATACAGCTGATGTACTGCCAAGAGTGAGAAAGACTGCTTTTCACATTTTCCAGCAGACTACTTCACTTACTATGAGCTCAGAAGGTCAGAGCCACCTCAGAGGAACGTGCCTGTCTGGCCTCATCATTCTCCTCTGATTGGCTTAAATACCTCCATCTAGAAACAACCACACTGGCCTTTTTGGCCAAATCAGTACAGTTTAAAACAGCAGGATGACTAATAACAAACACACCAACACACAATTGCAGTCTCTAGAAAGAAGGCTTCACTCAATCACACCATTAGTAATGTCATCAGAGAAGTATGAAACACATTAGTGTGCTTTTAGGGCAGTCAGTATGTAAGTAAGTGCTGCAGATGTGTATGTTGTACATTAGCTGTTCAGCTATTGACATTCCACACAGCCTGCTGAAAGCTCAGGATCTCAGATGGAGACCTGTAATGAGGAAAAATTAATAAGTCCTTCCTTTGGCATCATTTTAGCCATTAGTTGATAAAAAAAACCATTTTGGATTAAAATCTACCAGCTTGATGAATCAGTAATGATCTGATGATGATGCTTATATTAGATCTCTCCAGCAGAGCCCAATTTGCATACTATTAGATTAATTTCTTACCACAACATAAGGAAACCAGTTCAGATAAGCACGTTTGGCTTATTTAAGTGAATTCTGATCTATACCTGACTGTAACACAGGTGTTCTAAGTACAGAAGACAGGATTATGGAAAGGAATGGAAATATGTGATAACACCTGTGGATAGGAAAAAGAAAGAGAGAGAGAGAGAGAGAGGCTGCTTTCTAGTGACCCACCTGGTTCAAAGTGACCTTGGCATTGTGCTTTGCTGTGTACACTTGTCCTGTGCCAACTCCACCTCCTTATCTGTTCCTCTCTTAGCTTTCACACAGATCATGATTGTCCTGACACAGTGACCTAAGCTGACCCAAACCTGTTCGGCTGTCCACTGAATTCTGGGCATCACACTGTTGAGACATTAGGGACATGGACACTTAAACAATGTCCACATATACAGTGAATATGTCCTTCGCTCAAACACGTGCACATCCACCCATGCTGGACACCTGTTTCAGATACAGGAGAATTAGGCAGGAAAAGTAAACAGACAGAATTCTTGGAAGCAAATACAGTAACACAGATCCTTACTTAAGGAACTGGTAAATATTTGAAGACATTAATCAATGAGAAAATAATTTGGCAAGCTGATCTCAGACGAATATTTGTTTTTGAAGGCTAAATGCAAATGAAATTAACAGTATTTAACATCAAACACTGTGTCCTATGAGTTCCAATGTAGTTACAGACTCGTTACTGTCCTTCTTTATCTAGTATCTACAGCACTTCTTGTGAGAAGGTGCTAAACAGAAGCCATTCATCACAATGTCGTCTGGTGAGGGTCAAGTTGATGTCATATGAGAGAGAAGTTGCCAAAAGAGGTCAAAGAGCACAAAGCTAGCTTCCACTCTCTCCCTGTGCACATCAGAGCTGTCACTTATCCATCCTGCCATGTCAGCTCACTGAGGAGGACAGTCAAGCTCCATCTCATTCACTTCTACAGGGAAAAAACAAGAAAAAGCAATATAGTCAAAGCATCTGATGGAGGGGTGACAGCGAAAACCACTTCATGTGCAAAATCAGCAAGAGCGTGGGGTATGCTGTATTTTTTTTTACCTATAATAAGCCATGCTAGGAAAGAGCAGATACCTCAAAATACTTCCAGAATGGATCTGCAGTCCAGTAATGCATGAGTAACAACAGAACGGACAGACAATCTTGTTTGACGATATTCAGTTCACTTTTTCGTAACATCTTTATTGAACTGGTGTCACATTTTAAACATATTTACAGTTATTCTTCTTTTTTTGTTCAGTAAAAATACAAATACAGAACACAGCTTCTCAAAATCCACCCAGCAACAACAGTGGTCATGTTGGCTTGGGCTTCTCCCACCACAAGAAGAGGGTGATATCAAAGCAATGTTAGAAGGGAAAGCAGAGAGAGGGATGAAAACATACAGAACATCAGCTGGCTGCTTCTACTGCCACCTAGAGGAGCGGAACAGACATGACACCTCAGTAAGTATGTAGTGAGAAGGACTAGAAAAGCAGAGCGGGTTAAATACAAGGAGAGACAAAAACAGAAGCTCCTTCTGGTGACCAGTGTCACTCTTATAGTGGACACACTTGTGAGAAAGTAGCCTTCTGTGAATACCACATTCTTACAAAGACCAAAGAAAAAATCCTCACCTTTCTCATACAAAAGGTCCCTGGCTGAACCTGGGTATTATACTTATGTAAAATACAGCAGTAGTGGCCTACTTTCAGTCTCCGTTGAAGTCCCTCTAAAGCCCATCCGAAAACCCTGCAGCTCAGAGGCAGATAGTGCAGCATGCACTGAGAAGAAAAATATGACAATGTGAATGAAACTGATGAGTGATGTCTGAGGAATATCTGCTTGCACCAGTAAAAGGACCTGATCTACTGACTGGAATGCAAATAAATGGTCAAAAGCTCACAAAACTGCTCCTCAGTCCGACAACAGCACAAAAACTGCTAAATGCCAACACGGGTTTGGATAAACTAGCATAATCTCGGTGTGCATTAATGGAAAGAATGATTGGGATTATTTAAGATTGCTTTTAGTAATTGTTAAGTAACATTTCTATCGTGATGAGTTTTTCTTCAGCTGCTGAAAAGCATGAAGCCAGCACAGGCTACAAGAGCCACGCCTTTATGAATTCATTGTGAGGCAAAACAAATACTAATCCAGTCAAGGTGTCTATCTTTGAGTACAAAGCAGCACAGATGGGATCCAGAGCACACACAGCCCTTTATTTAAAAGGAGCCGAGTGGAAGACTGGAGACAAGCAGCATGCTCATCTAATTTATCGGATGGGTGGTATAGAAAGATGAAAAACAAACAAACAAACAAACAAACAAAGACAATAAAAGCAGATGAGTGGAGAATGGTCATAATGAAGGATTCTGGAATGAAAGTAATGATAGTCTTTCAAGCAGCATCTGATCAATAGCAGCAAACATATGCAAATATCCACACAGTCATTTCAGCAACTAACCATGACAAACTGAGGGCACAGGAGTTGGACTGAAGTGTCAGAGTGTGACCGATAGCAGACTAACGCAAGAGTGGGGGACACACACGCACACACACTATCTGTAAGAGAGAAGCCACAAAAATCCCAAGGTGTCTCTGGCCTATATTCTCCCTAAAAGAGAGATTGGAAGAGATTTCAGAGGTTACATCCCACCAGCTGGTGCCTCCCACAGCTGCAGTTCCAGATCAGAGTTTAAAGTGTGAGAGAGTCAATGGAAAGTCTGCATTTAGTCTTTTTGTTCTGCTGCAGATATCAAGCAATGAGTGGACGTCACAAGTCGGCAAACGAAACGATAAACTTAAGACCGAGCCGTGTAAAATCCTTCGTTTTGTTTACAAACAAAATACATCTTTCCCACGTTTGTTCATCAACTGGCTCCCAACACTGCCGCTTTATTTGCTGGGATGCTCTAAGAGACTGCCCCGACATCAAGGTAATGACTGATCTGTCGGTGATTGACGGCTTGTCAGAGACAAAGTAAAAGAGAGAAATACAGATGAGTAATCGTAGTGTGAGAGTCCATTCTGGTCCCCTCCATTTGGCAGTCACAACCCACAATCCATGAGGAGACAGTGGTCAAGTGAGTAAAGCCCCCAGCCTTCTCAGAGCAGACACCTGCAGTCTTTTAGAAGGAGAGAAGGCTATAGAGAGAGAGGGGCAGAGAGGGGGAGAGCGCCACCCAGTGGGAGCTCCTCTATCGCTGGTCCTGGGTGCCAGGCAGAGTGTGGTTGCCCAGGTGCAGGACAGGCAGTGGGTGGGCTTCTGTGTTGAAGACCCAGTTCTCCAGAGGCAGCAGCTCATCACTGGAGAAGAGTAGATACAGGTACCTGCAGCACACAACAATAATCAACACCTATGCTAAGGGTGAATGAGGCAAAATCTATGCCAATATACCTGATCAATACTGTGAATGATTTAAATTAGGATTATGTTCATTAAAAAAAAAAAGAGACAGGTCTTGTTTTGGGGTAAAGAGGACCCTTTTTGTGATGTTGAATGTGGTGTGACAAACTGCCAGTTAGTTATGGTTATGTTCAGTTATATATTCAAAAATTGGAATATCAAGTTCATTTTTTGTTTATAATTTAATTTAAAAAGGTAAACTGTCATTTTATATTCATTATACATAAAGTGACATATCTCAGCCTTGTTTTAATGTTGATCACTATGGCTTGTAGCTCATGATATAGCTGGCCAATCAAGCACAGTAATATCAGTCATTTGCAGTTATTGATGCAAAAGGGAGTCACATCAGACACTGAAAGCAAAGGTTCACATACCTTTTACTGCTCACTAAAATGTCATATTGGATCATTTTCCTCAATAAATAAATGAGGAAGTATAATATTTTTGTCTCATTTGTTTAACTGAGTTCTCTTTATCTACTTTTAGGACTTGTGTGAAAATCTGATGAGAATATAGAACATCCTAAATGGTTCACAAATTAAAAAAAAAAAAAAAACCTTTTCACAACATTCTAATTTTGTAATGTACGACAGTATACAGCATATTATGAATAAATCAACCAAATGAGTAAATGATCCAATGTCTACATTTTGATGTTTACATCTGTTCAAACACTGTCTGCTTGATTTTGTAGTTGTTTATTTTTTACTTTATAATACTAATAACATTTACTAAATATGTTTTGTTTGCATTTGTGAGTACATAGAAATGTAACAGATTGTGTGGAATTTCATATTATTTCATATTGACTACAGACATCCCATCGCAAAACATTGTAGAATTAACCAATTTTTGGCTAAAATAATCAATGCAGGATCAAACTGTTTGATATAAAGATTAAACATTCAACCCTACATCATGATGACATTTTTAAGATGCACATTACGTATTATGACATTTAGTTTTTCTGATGCATGCAAACGTTAGTCAAAACACTCCAACAATATTTATGTAAAGTAGTGTGACATTCATGGTAGTAGAAAGTAAAATTGTCTTGTACATGCAATTGTTCAGTGTTATAATATTAATGATGATAATAATCAGAACAGAAGACATAACAGTCATATTGCCAACCACCCGTCCCATCATATTAACCTGATTGATAAGTTCAGTATATAAACCTTATACACGGAGACTGGGCAAAAAATAAACTGCCCTCATTTTGAATATAACTGCAGTGCTGCTGTGCCATCAGCAGGTGGCATTAATGTTCAATAAGGGCTGAAATGTTCAATTCGCTGAGCTCTGAGCTTCAATGAGCTTTTAGATGATCAAGCTAACTAAACTGAAGTGCTTAATTTGTTTTACTAAATGAAACATATTTTCAATGGCAAAAGATTAACTGGTATTACTAATTACAACCTAATTATAAAGATATAGCATCTGTGCTCAGGGGTTTAATTGTATTGAAGTGTTTGGCTATTTCACAACAGAAGTAGAACATGATAGGGTGTTAGATAAGAGTATTAGAGACATACTTCAAAGTCTCGGCCAGGAAGAAGCTTTGCTGGACGTCATCGTAGGTGGGGTTGGAGGAGTAAACGTCTTTAACTCCGGAGAAACCCCCGCTGACTCGGCAGTATTTATCTATAGCCTGTAGAGAGACAGAGATATAGTAAACTGTGTTAGATAAGGCAGAAATGTCCAGGCCACCCTTAGGATGCAGAAACAAGAACATCTAAATAAGAAACAGTAAAGAATGCTCACCAGGACATCTACCCCAGTGACGGTTTCAGCTTGTTTAAAACAACAATAAACAAGGAATTCCACTTTTTGTTAAAGACAAATAACTGTACACCCTCAGCAGTAGCTCTAACACCATTACCTTCATACCCCAGGGTTATGCAGACAAGGGATGCATGCCATCTGTGCTAATAAAGCCCAGCGTGCTCTGGTCATTTACCTGGAGCATCACTGTGTCACACAGCTGCTCTGTCATGGACTCATTTCACAGGGCTATGCACAACAACAGCTGGGCCCGGCTAATGCATTTACTACATAAAACCACTGTTACATCTGCAATGTGCAGCTGAATACAGCACACACTTTATTGAAGCTTATACACAACATAGCACAGGCCCACTCAAGCATATGGCAGTTAATGCTCATCTCCAAACCTGAACTAATCCGTTCACAATAGCTTTTACAACATCACCGACAGATTAATTTAATCAAAGATCTATCTACCTCTACACATGCCTACAAAAAAGGCTGCTTTGGGGAACGTCTCCAAATTTCAAGTTTTTACATTAAAGAGAGATCAGCATCTGTCACAATGTAAATATGGAAAAATGCTACCTTAGCCAAGACAACTGGTCGAGTTTGCTGCTTTATTTCTTTACAGGAGCTAATCTGCATGCCTAACTCACCACACATGACTTAAACTGCGATGTTAAATAGACTTGCTTATGTGGTTTGACTGATTTGTAGCTACGCTCACTGTTTATGATGGGATGTTTGGTTTATTTATTTATTGCTAGTAATATTAAGTCTAACCAAACTGTTATCTATAAAAACAGATAAATGACAAAGACAATAGTGAGAGAGAGGTAGAGGTAGGACAGACAGGTATGAGAGAGAGAGACAGATAGAGAATGTATGAGAGAGAAAGAGAATGTATAGGAGAGACAATGTATATAAGAATGTTTGAGAGACAGAGAGAGAGACAGAGAGAGAGAGAGAGAGAGAGAGAGAGAGAGAGAGAGAGAGAGAGAGAGAGAGAGAGTGTGATAAAGTGATAGAGAGTAATAGGGAAATGGAGATAGAGGTGGGGGGAAGAGAGTTTGATAGGGAGAGAGATAGAGAAATAGAGAGATGGAGAGATGGAATCATGGAGGGGTCTGAAATTTTCATCTTAGGTGCATGTCCACTGTGAGAGACATAATCTAAAAGAAAAAAATCTGGAAATCACAATGTATGATTTTTTAATAATTTATTTGTGTGTTACTGCTGCAAATAAGTATTTGAACACCTGCCAATCAGCAAACATTCTGGCCCTCAAAGACCTGTTAGTCCGCCTCTAAAAAGTCCACCTCCACTCCACTTATTCTAAATTAAAAGCACCTATTTGAGGTCGATAGCTGCATCAAGACACCTGCCCACCCCACACAATCAGTAAGACTCCAACTACTAACATGGCTAAGACCAAAGAGCTGTCCAAAGACACCAGAGACAAGATTGTAAACCTCCACAAGACTGGAAAGGGCTACGGGGCAATTGCCAAGCAGCTTGGTGAAAAAAGATCAACTGTTGGAGCAATTATTAGAAAATGGAAGAAGCTGAACATGACTGCCAATCACCCTTTGACTGGGGCTCCATGCAAGATCTCACCTAGTGGTGTATCAATGATCCTAAAAAAGGTGAGGAATCAGCCCAGAACTACACGGGAGGAGCTGGTCAATGACCTGAAGAGAGCTGGCACCACTGTTTCCAAGGTTACTCTGGCTAATAGACTAAGACGTAAAGGTTTAAAGTCCTGCATGGCAAGGAAGGTTCACCTGCTTAAATCAGCACACATCCAGGCCCGTCTTAAGTTTGCCCATGACCATTTGGATGATCCAGAGGAGTCATGGGAGAAAGTGCTGTGGTCAGATGAGACCAAAATAGAACTTTCTGGTCTTAATTCCACTTGCCATGTTTGGAGGACGACGAATGATGAGTACCATCCCAAAAACACCATCCCTACTGTGAAGCATGGGGGTGGAAGCATCATGTTTTGGGGTGTTTTTCTGCACATGGGACAGGACGATTGCACTGTATTAAGCAGAGGATGACCGGGGCCATGTATTGCGAGACTTTGGGGAACAACCTCCTTCCCTCAGTTAAAGCATTGAAGATGGGTCGTGGCTGGGTCTTCCAACATGACAATGACCCAAAGCACACAGCCAGGACAACCAAGGAGTGGCTCCGTAAGAAGCATATCAAGGTTCTGGAGTGGCCTAGCCAGTCTCCAGACCTAAACCCTATAGAAAATCTTTGGAGGGAGCTCAAACTCTGTGTTTCTCAGCGACAGCCCAGAAACCTGGCTGATCTGGAGAAGATCTGTGTGGAGGAATGGGCCACAAAGATTTTTTCTTTTAGATTATGTCTCTCACAGTGGACATGCACCTAAGATGAAAATTTCAGACCCCTCCATGATTTCTAAATGGGAGAACTTGCAAATTTGCAGGGTATTCAAATATTTCCTCACTGTATTTGAGAGACAGAGAGAATGTATATGAGAGGGAGAGAAAGAGAGAGAATGTATATGAGAGAGAGAGGAAGAATGTATATGAGAGAGAGAGAAAGAGGGAGAGAGATTGTGTGTGTGTGTGTGAGAGAGTGTGAATGTGTGTGTGTGTAATGGTTCATCAAAGGGAGTCCCAAAGCAGATGAGCAGCTCTGCACCAGCGGAACAAAGCAGTCCAATCACACTGAAACAACAGCTCTCCACTCTGAAGTGCACTTCTAATACACACACAATCATGCGTCACGGGTAGAGCAAAAACATTTAGATGAGAGACAGCGTGTGATGTAGGGAGAAAGAAAGTTTAAAAGGAAAAAATATGATGTAAAATTCAGCATGATGCTGCAGATAAACAGTAAAATGTACATATGAGAGTAAAGAGCAGAAGTTTGTATATGGACTAACCTGAGCCGCCTCCCAGCCCCACTGCCTGTATTTGGGGTCGTGGGTGAATCTCCACATGTACCAGTAGGTCTCGATTACCTCTGGTCTCAGGATGTAATACTTCTCATTCTGCCGCACGGCAACTGCCTCCAGTCCGCTGTCGAACTTGAAGGCCTCTGGACCCAGCTTCAGAACTGGACACAAACACACACAAGACCAACGTACTGAAACAAGTGCAAACCAGTCTGCCTTTAGGTGTTGATGTCACAGTTTATATTTTTGGCTTACATCTTTATGTAAGTTTGTGTGAGTTTATTATTGCATTTTTATTTAGGTGTTACAAAATCCTGACTGATATTGAGCATTTTTCATAATATCATAATTGACACGCTGTGTCCATGCTGAATTTTTTTTTTCTGTTACCTATGCACACCAACACAATAAAGAGTATCAGGACTGGAAAAACATCAGTAAACAGAATTAATATAAAATATAAAACAGTTTAACTTTTAGAATTAAAGGACATTTCTTCACAAATTCTATTTTATACATACACACACACATATACAAACCGTATTCCAAAAAAGTTAGGACACTAAACAAATTGTGAATAAAAACTGAATGCAATGATGTGGAGATGGTAAATGTCAATATTTTATTTGTAATAGAA